>JAAXOA010002544.1:0-13001 GCA_036561885.1 Salina celebensis | reverse complement strand
ATTCAGTCATGCAACTAATCCAGTTATTAACCAACTAGTCTGTCCTTCTGCTTAGCCAGAACTTAATTTAAAGTGTTTTTTATCTATGTCAATGAGGTTACCCATGCTCAGTTTACAAAGAGACAGGCAATTCAAAATGTAATTACTGCCAATTTGAGTGTCTAATCGTATTGTCTGTACAGATTTTGAAATACCAGTTTTTTAACAAAATGACAAGGTGATTTTTAAAGTAGTCACTAGTCCAAGTCTGGTGAGTGTTTTTCTAAAAGCCTTGGCAGTCCAGTACATAATGTTTCAAAACAAAATATTCCTTTAGTTATATTGCCTAACATTTTTACATTTGCAGTTTTGCTATATAGTTTCTGTTTGATAAATGTTACCATTATGACTAAAGTATTGTACGGTACCGTAGTGCTTTAATTTAAATATATACCTCTATTTGGAAACAACTACACTTAATTGTCTGTCCCTGCCTATATTATTCATTTTAATTATTTTTAACCTGAGGACTGTAAGGACCATGCCAAATATATAATTTTATGTTATGTTAGCCGATATTTTCTTTGAACTCAATAGTATCACATAATTTCAGTTCGTCACCTTATTAATTGCCAACAGTCATATATTTAGTTGGAGCTACTAATTTCCTCTGTTACCACTGCAAACCAATTCCAATGATTTCAAAAAAAAATCTTTCTAACCTGCAAAGCTCTATTTTTACTGGAAAATAAAATGAATCGAAATATTTCCGCTTTCATTAGTTACAAACATTCAGAGCCACATTTAAGACTTCTACATTTTACTGCGTCGAAAACTCGTAAATCAAAGAGACGTGCTTATAAACAAGTAGATAACAAGTTGATTTAGCCAAGTACCATCAATTTGCCTGCACAGCCGCACTCATCGCCGTTTGCATGTTCATGCACTCGTCTTCCTTTCTCTATTTGCAGGCAGTAAATAAAACTCATACTATCAAAGATACATATTTTTGTATGATTCGCATGAGTGCGTAAACAAAACTCTTCTTTTAATCCATGCAATATTTTTTAACCAGCAAAACCATGCGCCACATAAACTTCCCATTTATCATGCATTAATATGCATCATGCTCCCGTCCATCTACAGTCTATATTTATTTGCGAATTATGGCCAGTGAAACTTTATATGAAAGTAATCCATTTTTCCTCTGATGTACCTTTCTTTCATATTCATTTTGCATTACTTCCGTCCAAAGTATCTCATTCATCCTGTTAATAATCGTATTACATACTTCTCAGATAATAATAATACACCGTATCATTGTTCACAGCGAAACTATGCACATCATATCATACATAACTACATATTTTTATGTGGCGTGCCAAAATCTAGCTCTATTGAGTTGCACTAGGAAAAGTAGTCTAAAACCGTAATCAATAGAGACATTCTAGTATTAAATGAAACAGTGTTTACAAGCTGTGTCAGACTAGAGCATTTTTGTCTATTCAATTAAAGGAAAAACAAGTTAGAATGTAAAAGAAGTATATTTGTATGTGTTGTTACATGAAAAGTCATTACTACCAAAACTGCATATCACATACATGAATATATCCTATAAGCATGGAATGGTATCTGAAGATATGAAGATTGGAGGGTTCGTTGGTCACTAAAGCATAGGATGGGGTAACCACTACATGTAAACTTGCAGGAGAAAGGATGAAGAGGGGTTTTCATTTCAGCTTATACAAACATTTCATGTAAAAAGTAAACTAAAAAGGGGTGGGCTATTCTAGTATTTCATGTTTACAAATATTGCCAACTTTGACCTTCCGACCTTTCTGGATTTGAGTGTTTTTAAAGGTTTGTTAAAGGTTCTAAATGGTTTGTTTTGTGGTTTTGCATGAGTCCACATGAAGCTCTATGTTTGTGGGGAGTTTGCCCGGAATGGAAAAACGAAATGTATGAGCGGATCATGACGGTGATGCTCGGTTCGCCAAGGGCGGATAAATGGGCCAGGTAAGGCGGACTCATCGTCAGTATAAATATGACAGCCGACATGAAAGGTTCTTGGTTTACTTGGCTCTCCCTAAAAAACTGTATAAAGTCTTCCCGAGACTTTGCTTCTCCATCGGGCATATGTCAACGGAAACATGAAATTTCCAAAAGATTGTATAGAATATTTGTAATTTGGGGGGTTCAGCGGAAGCACCAAGTCCACAAGATTTTTGGTGCGTTTCCAGGTTGGGGAGGGAGTCAGGGCCTTTTTTCTATTGATCCCGGTTGAGGTGGTCTCAAAAAACAATTGTCGAAGGAAATTTATAAACACTGTGAGGATCACATCAAATTCGACGTGTACTTGAAAATCTGTTTAGGTTGGAATTCAGAAAAATCAAAATCTGGAGTCCGCGAAGGTCTTGTCCATTTGAACCAACCTGGGGGAAAAGCGTGCTTAGTACACGTATACAACAATTTCCACCTCTGTGGCACTCGCCATTGTAAGCTTTGCAAACACAGGCATTTTTAAGAAGACGGCTTTGTGAATAATCTGCGACATGAGAGGTGAACTGTGTTCATGTAAAACTTACGGAAATAAAGGAACTTACTAAACCTATCAGTGTTCGAGAGCTTTAGGATCAAATATGGCATCAAGGTTTGTCCGCGAAATAATAATTACAATTTTATAATTATAATTTACGGAAAAGGTTTGATATCGTTTTTTTATTACTTTGTTTAGGTTGGATCGGTTGTTTGTTTTGTTGGAAACTGGTTCAACACCTGCTACCAGGAAGGCTGCTGCTCAACAGCTAGGCCAAGTTCAAAGACTTCATCCCCACGAACTTCCCCAACTGTTGTCTCGTGTTCAAAAGTGTCTCCGTTCAACTTCCTGGGAGACGAGAGTAGCTGCAGGTCAAGCAGTAGAAGCAATAGTGTCACAACTTCCACAATGGAATCCAACTGGAATAGAAATAAAAAGTGAAGTTAGGAGTTCAGTTATAGTAAAGGCTGATCCGGATGGACAAAAGTCGCCACCTTGTCCACCCAGTGTTCCACCTTCAAGTCAAGTTCGAAAACCAGGGTTATCTTTTAAAACCTTCAATGTTGATAGACTTCTTCATAAGGATGCTCAGTATCTGATGGCATCAGAAGCCCGGATATTTGACAATGTTGACCAGAGTCAAACTAACACCGGTGATGACACTGCGAGGCAAAGGAATCTCATCAATAAAAGACTTGGACTGGACATCGCTGAAAAAATTGGAATCGATACGTCAGACATTGTTTCAAATGAAGATTTAATCATTGACGATAGTCAACGGCCACCAAACAATGACTCCCAAAGCAGTGGTTCCTCCAACAGCAGCTCATTGACAGGGGTCGCCTCCACTCCCCCATTACGAC
This sequence comes from Salina celebensis, assembly GCA_036561885.1. Taxonomy (NCBI): domain Eukaryota; kingdom Metazoa; phylum Arthropoda; class Collembola; order Entomobryomorpha; family Paronellidae; genus Salina; species Salina celebensis. The sequence goes on along the minus strand of JAAXOA010002544.1, from coordinate 9,623 downwards.
GATCTGATTCAGGCATTTGGGAGTCAGGTTCGGATGAGCCGATGAGCTCCAGGGAACTAAATTTAGCAAAGCGACGAGCTCGCAAACAAAAGAGTCGAGAGGCAGGAGAGAGTCAGACAGGAGATGGAAGCATGAGCCCTTGTGCATCTAACGGAAACAAGAAATTCAAAAGAGAAGATTCTGTCTATGAAGCTAACGGCGATGCCGCAGCTTCTTTTGCAGTTAGCGAAGATGCCTGGCCCTTGTCAGGATGGGTTGACGTGTTGATCAACGACTTGTTTAGTCCTTGTTGGGAAGTACGACATGGGGCTGCAACAGCTTTGAGGGAAGTTATCCGGCTACAAGGGAAAGGTGGTGGTCGAGAAGCTACTTTGCTAGCTACTGAGGTAATGTGAAAGGAATACAATGAAACGTCATGTCGAATTAGTTTGGATAAAACATATTTTCATTTAAATGCAGATGGAACAAGCTCATCAGGAATGGTTAGAAGACTTGGCCTTAAGACTGGTGTCCGTTTTAGCACTAGATCGCTTTGGCGATTTTGTGTCAGATCAAGTAGTCGCCCCAGTTCGAGAAACATGCTCTCAATGTCTGGGCACTGTTCTTTCGTTAATGACGGACTCGTCAGTTACCCAACTACTTAGCATTTTAATTCGACTTCTCAAAGAGAACTCGTGGGAAGTACGGCATGGATCTTTGCTCGCGCTAAAGTATCTTTTTGCTGTCCGAAGTGTAAGATTCAAAATCACATTTATTTTATTTTACCATTCTGAGTGTAAATGTTTAACAATTTAATTCATATTGCAGGACTTGGTATCCCGTTTACTACCAGTTGCGTTTCCATCTGTATTTAACTGTTTGTCGGACCGGAACGATGATGTGACCGCTGTCGCTGCCTCTTCACTCATTCCAGTAGCAGGAAACCTTGTTGAAATCCTTCCGAAAGAAGCCCCAGCGGTTGTTAATGTATTATGGGATTCGTTAGCTGACTTAGATGACCTGTCATCCGCATGTAATTCCATAATGGGATTACTGGCTACTCTGCTTGCATATTCTGCTGCACGTAGCAATCTAAGGTAATTAACTTTACTTAACGCGAATACTTGAGATCGGAAAGATCAAAGATGATTTCATGATTTCTTTATTTTATTTGTTTTCTCGTCAATGCAGAGAGCTGGATGTGTTAATTCCAAGGTTGTGGCCGTTTCTACATCATACGTCGTCATCAGTACGAAAGTCCTCACTACTCACACTTCAGAAGCTCACTGAGTTGGATCCTAGTGTAACGCCAATGAATGTTCTGCCTTTACAAATAACTCTGAGGCATATTTACCAGCGCGCTCTAGTCGAAAATTATGGTGAAGTTCTTGAGCTAATCCCCAAAGTATGGTCGGACCTGCTTAAATCGAGTAAATTGGATTCCTTGCTGTTGGCAGCATGTCCACTTTTCGGTCATTGGCTTGGCCTTGCGATGCAGCCAGCACGTGCACCTATTGATCCAAACGCTTTAGTTCCAAAAAATGCAGTACGTCTACGTTTGTTTCCTTCAGTTAACAAATTAACCTAAAAAAATATCATAAAAATAATCTTTTCATTTTGTAGCCGGACAGTAAAAGATCCAAACTACATGGTCCAGACCTTCAAGTTGAACCTCAAAAAGTGTTCATGGGTGGAAGTGAGGATGGTGAGCCAAATCGAATAGCTGCAACTCGACTCATCCTGTCTCAAATGTTGGGAGAGTTGGCGCCATACATTGTTCGACCTGTAACACCAAAGTACGAAAAGTTAATTTCGGTTACATAAGCAAACATTTAAATTTTCTGTTGGCTCATAATGAGTTATGTTTTTTTATAACAGTGCACCGGGAGAGCCACCAATCGAGCTCTTTGTACGTGTCCTTCTTGTACATTGCAACTCAAAATCTGCCCTTCAACGGACTGTAACATCTTTTGTCATAACTGCTTGGCCCTTGAGTTGCAACGGTTTGCAAAGGAAGAGTTCTTTGATGAATGGAAAGGAGATCAAAGAGGAGAAACCAAAGGATGGAACTCTACTGGTTCCGAAAAGTCATCTCGGGTTATCTAAACGTCTGCTGGACTGTCTCAATGAAAACATCTACTTTGATGAGATCGCCCTAGGATTTACAAAACTTCAAAGCGAATGCAAAGATTTCGTTGCGACTCTGAAACACTATGGAGTTCCACTTCGCACAGACATTGAAAATGTGAATCCAAAATCATTTTTCTCTTTCGATCAAATTGAAACTTTGGCTAGTTCAGCAGTTGGAGATGGGATTCAGAGAACCATTAAGAAAAAGGGAGTTGTAGAAAACTTGATGGAAAGGAGCAAGACAATTCATAACATTTGGTCAACGACAACTTATGAATTTGCTTCTTTGAACACACTGTGAGTTAAGACTTTCTATCATTAAAAGTAATGACATCGAGCTACTGGTCATTAACTAACTTTTCATATGAAATTTCTTTACAGGACACTTGCTGCGCTTTCAGGAGCCCTTTGCAGCATGGAAAATCCTCTTCCGGATAAATTGAACCCCGTTGTGAAACCTCTCATGGACTCTATACGCAAAGAGGAAAACGAACTATTCCAAAGGAAGTCATCAGAAAATCTATGTCATTTGATGCAGTTAGTGTTACAAAGGAGCCCTAGCCCTATTCCTAAAATTGTACAAAATCTTGTCAATTTTCTATGCTCAGAAGCCGACAAACCACTTAGTGTAAATGAACAGGAAGGAATACTGTCATTGTCAACTTTGGGTACAGAACCAAACGGTTTCGGGCGCAGCCATTCAAGTTAACACGAAGAAATTAACAAAAGCCGAAGAACTTGCTGACGCCGAGAGCAAGAAAGCCGGACGAGTTCAAAGAAGAGGTGCAGCATTTGCGCTAACTCGGATTGTAAGATATTTTGGATCCAATGTACCAACTGATGTGTCGAGACTATGGGACCTCACATTTGGAACCTTAGAAAAGTCTTCAGTATTGGATGGTAGCTTATATTACTTATGAAATGTTATCTTTTCAAAATAATTCAGTATCTGTATTCATCAAGTTTTGTATTTTAGAATCAGCTCCTGAGGTCTTAAAGCAAGTAATCGATGCTCTTCAAGTTTTGGAGATTGTATCGCCGCATTTTCATTCCGATCTTTTCCCCACGGTAAGAGATAATTCTGCAATAGTCTTTTTACATCTGATCTAAAAATAGTTAGATTAAGTTAATAACATGAGCCTACAAAATTTTCAGATCGAATCCCATATTGAAAGGATTTGTGTAATTCTTAGCCATAAATCCCGTGCGATTCGACATATGGCAGCTAGATGCTTATCTGTGTGGGCGGATATCATGGCAGAAAAGGTGATGCCAATTATTGCTAAAAGAGTTGTACCAAGACTAGATGCAGGCGAGGATGATGTGACAAGGCAAGGCGCGATCGAAGCTATCTGGTGCATCGTTGATCGTCTTGGATTAAATCTCCTTCCTTACATCGTTCTGCTAGTAGTTCCAGTTCTAGGTAAGCATTCGCTTATGCAGCTCTAAATGGATTCATGCTAAATAGATTCATCTGGAATAACACACTTGACTAAGCAATCTTTTCATTGTATAGGGCGAATGAGTGATCAGAATGACTCGGTCCGCATGCTTGCATCCCTTACATTTGCAACATTGGTGCGCTTAATGCCGTTGGAAGGTGGTGTTCCTGATCCACCAAATCTACCTCTGGATCTAATTCAACAGAAAAGTGAACAAAGGCAGTTCTTGGAACAGCTTCTAGACCCATCCAAAATACCAGAGTACACTGTAACTGTACCTATTCAGGCAGAACTGAGACCGTACCAACAAGCTGGAATAAATTGGCTTGGATTCTTGAACAAATTTAAATTACACGGAATACTGTGTGACGACATGGGTCTTGGCAAAACCCTGCAGAGCATTTGCATTCTCGGCAGCGATCACATTGAACGGGAGCAAAAATACAAGGTAAAGAAATTCTCATATAAAACTGCATTATATTTGCGAGTAAGAAAAATTGCTGTTCTTACTGTAATTTATTGCTCGAGGCGGACATTATAATTAAGATTGGAAATATCGACAAATAACAGTTTATGAAATTTATTGGGATGGCCTACTTTATCCAATGTGTTTTTCTCTCTATTGTTTCAGGCGGAAAAAAGTCCAGATTGTATTCCACTTCCATCTATTGTAATTTGTCCTCCTACGTTAACAGGGCACTGGGTTTATGAAGTAGAAAAATTTCTCCCAAGGGAATACCTGAACCCGCTACACTATCATGGTCCGCCTGTGGAAAGAAACAAGCTGAAGCCGAAAGTGAAGCAGCATAATCTCGTGGTTGCTTCTTACGATATTGTTAGGAACGATATAGACTTTTTCTCTTCTATCCGCTGGAACTACTGCATATTAGACGAGGGACACATTATAAAAAATGGGAAAACGAAAATTTCAAAAGCAATAAAACAATTGAAGGCGAATCATCGGTTGATCCTCAGTGGAACACCAATTCAGAATAATGTTTTGGAACTGTGGTCCTTGTTCGATTTCCTTATGCCAGGGTTCCTTGGAACGGAAAAACAGTTTTCTTCTAAATTTGCAAGACCTATACTAATGGCAAGGGATCCCAAGAGCTCGCCAAAAGAACAAGAAGCAGGAGCTTTAGCAATGGAGTCGCTACATCGACAAGCACTTCCCTTTCTTTTAAGAAGATTGAAAGAAGATGTTCTCCAAGATTTACCACCTAAAATAACTCAGGATTACTATTGTGACCTGAGCTCCATTCAGGAGCAGTTATACGAGGACTTTGTCTTTCTTTTAAGAAGATTGAAAGAAGATGTTCTCCAAGATTTACCACCTAAAATAACTCAGGATTACTATTGTGACCTGAGCTCCATTCAGGAGCAGTTATACGAGGATTTTGCCCGAACGAAAGCGCACCAGTGCTTGAGAGAAAATTTTACTACTGTGGATGATCCCACAAAACATTCGCATATCTTTCAGGTAAGAGCTTTCTAGAATAAATGTTCGCCTTTTCACGCGACGCTATCTTACCCAAGACATTCAACGCTATATTTGTGTGTGTAGGCACTTCAATACCTTCGTAAAGTCTGTAATCATCCTAAACTGGTGTTATCACCTCAACATCCTAAGTTCCAACAAATAACTTCATACTTGACTCAGACGAGATCTACTTTGAATGATATCAACCACAGTCTAAACTGGTGTTATCACCTCAACATCCCAAGTTCCAACAAATTACTTCATACTTGACTCAGACGAGATCTACTTTGAATGATATCAACCACAGTGCAAAACTACCTGCCCTAAAGTAAGAATAATTTCTTCAAATGTTGTGCTATGTTTTTTCCAAGCTTTACTAACTTATTTACTTTATACAGACAACTATTGCTGGACTGCGGGATTGGGGTAAATGAATCAAACAACCCTCTTGATACAACTGAAGTGGTCAACCAGCATAGAGCTCTTATATTTTGTCAGCTTAAAGCAATGCTGGATATTTTGGAACATGATCTTTTCAAGTAAGTGTACACAGTACAAACTATTAATTGTTGATCAACCAATACATTCACATTCATGAATGACTCCTTAATCATTTTAGAACCCATATGCCATCGGTGACTTATTTACGGCTGGACGGCAGTGTTCCAGCAGGACAAAGACATTCTCTTGTCACTCGTTTTAATAATGATCCATCGATTGATGTACTCCTGTTGACCACACAAGTCGGTGGACTGGGACTCAATTTAACTGGAGCAGATACTGTTATATTTGTTGAGCACGATTGGAATCCCATGAGAGATCTTCAAGCTATGGACCGAGCTCATCGTATTGGCCAGAAAAAGGTGGTGAACGTTTATCGATTGATAACACGTGGAACACTAGAAGAGAAAATCATGGGGTATGTACCACATCACAGTTATGTCTATACACTTGTGCTTCCTTGTAAGCAATGTCCATATCACTTAATCTGGAACCATAATGTAATGTTTTTATCTAGACTTCAAAAATTCAAATTAATGACTGCCAATACAGTTATTGGGCAAGACAACGCTTGTATGGAGACTATGCAAACAGATCAGGTAAGAGAGGTCACCATAATGTTTATTTCTTCAAAATGCAAATTAATGCACAAGTACTCCTCTCAACACAATTCTTACATATATTTTCAGCTATTGGACTTGTTCGTCTTGGAGGATCCCAATGACAAAAGGCAGGAGAAAAGAGAAGATGTTGGTAGTATTGTTGGAGCGTATAAAAATGTTCTGGAAAATTTGCCGGAACTATGGGAGGAGAAGCTATATGAAGAAGAATATGATCTTTCAAGTTTCATAAAGAACTTGGGTAAATGAGGAAGGAATTTTAAAAAAAAAGTTTTAGTTTAATATTCTTGCACAATAGCACATTGAACAAAATGGCACAAACTTTCATGACAGTCCGGTATTCAAACTGTTAAATTAATTCTGAAGAAGCGACACTTATAAATATGATGGTCGCTTCTCAGTTTGGTTCCTTTTTTTGAAATTGAACTATGGGAGGAGAAGCTATATGAAGAAGAATATGATCTTTCAAGTTTCATAAAGAACTTGGGTAAATGAGGATGGAATTTAAAAAAAAAAAGTTTTAGTTTAATAATATTCTAGCACAATAGCACATTGAACAAAATGGCACAAACTTTCATGACAGTCCGTTATTCAAACTGTTAAATTAATTCTGAAGAAGCGACACTTATAAATATGATGGTCGCTTCTCAGTTTGGTTCCTTTTTTTTGAAATGATATGAATGGTGATAAAAGTCAAAATTGCTTTTGTAGTCAAAATGTGTAGCAATTTTGTCTTTGACTGATGTTAACTGTATTCTTTATTCAAAATGTTCAGAGAAGCAGGGCAAAAACTTTTTTTGCACTAAGCCAGCACGACTATAAATTTTTGGGACTGATTTTTCAGTGATACGTATACGTAGCATTAGAAGCATAACAGTTTAGCATTATATTTAGTTTGGTTATGTTAATTGCATACCAGTGTGTTCGGTTTTTACGCGATAGGTGAATACTCCGTTCATAATTTAAAGCTTTATTTTCAATTTATTTAGTTATGATTGTTGCCAATTTATTTATGGAAATCAGACTAGTTTCACAATGGGCAGTCATGTAAAGTTGTTATTACTTGTTTTTGTTAAAAATGGAAAGTAGGAAGGATACAGATTTGAACTGATTTGTTGGAAATGAAAAGTATTATTATAATATTTCGTGTATTATTTTTCATAGTATGATTCGTAGACTCAAAGATATGTCTTCAAATAATATCTTTAACGATTAATCACAAACTACTGCAAATGTGTATTGCACAATAAATAAAATTCAAGCAATAAATACTTTGTTTCAAACTTAAACCAGTTGTTTGTTTTGGAATATATGTTTTTTTATTAAATTCATCTTTTTATACGCATTACAGCGGTTCGATATTGAAGATTATATTACGATTAATTATAGGCTAACTGGACAATTTTATCTTCATTCACATGCATATATAAATATATTGAGATTCAACGTTTTTCTGTTTTAATTTAAAGTAGCATTCATTAGATCTAAATTATATTTCATACACAATAATGCCTACAAGACAGTAAGCAAATTAATCCGTAACAAAAAAAAACTTTGGTGATTCTTTCCTGGCAAATTCGACAGTGTTGATAGCATACAAACTATTTTGTTTCATTAATCATGTTGAAAGATTGAAGGCCAAATTCATCAATCTTTTCACAAAGATTTGAAAATGGCAAACTGCATTGTAAAATATACTTTTAAAAAGAATACAAAAGAATAAATATTGGAGAAAATCATTACAGAGTTGTGTCAGTCCAAAAATTATATACAAAATAAATTCTCACAGAAATATATCAAGTCTTTTCTATTACTTAAACTGAAGTTTAATTTAAACTATCGATGATTCCACTCCTTTAAATGTATTACATAAAACTGAGTTGAAATCAATCAATAAACGACAATACATGTAAATCATTCTGTTAGTATTTTTAATTGGTAACATTTTTCACCTTATGGGGCATCCTGAGCCAAATTTGTGAAAGATATTTCAGCGATAAAAAAAACTCTGAATACAGAATAGAACCCGTTATAAAACATTTCCTAATTCTAATTGACGGACGTTTTTTTATCGCACTTTGCAGAAACTTAACAAAAAATACATCGAGATGGATTTATACAGTGATGTTGACTAGACTCTTCAAAATGTACTCACTAAATATTATCGTTATCTCAGGAAAACATTCATCTATTCATCTATTTCATTGTTATCTACCGTTATGGGACGTATTCCTGTACTCACTGTTGGTCAACGCAAACAAGCTTGAAAGGTGGTGTTGTATTAGAGGTGAAATTCCCCTCATTCATTTAATCTCCTAATAGGATATGGACTCCATATTATTTATACGTTTAAATTTTTTGTTTGACCAAAACAAACAGCAAACATGAACGAGTAAATGAAAAGCTTTTCAATCGCATAATCTTTACTATTGTGCTACAGAGTTTATAGCGAAACATATTTATGAGAGGAATTATCCCATAAATCGTTATTAATAGCACATAACAGTTCAAGCGTAAAATAATTGTAACAATGAGGAAGTTATTGCCTTTAGCCCATTCATTCCAGAAATATTAACATCTAATCTTTGGCTAGTTAAGAATGTATGAAAAAAGGCTGGTCTGCTTAAATGAAGCTTTCTCTCAATTTTTTCTCCATCTCAGCATCCAAGCAATAAAAATGTTACTATGAATGGAAATGAAGAGAAAAAACTGCCGAAAAACCCAAAACTTCATATTTTTCGCAGAAACCCGCATAAGATTACTTAAATAGCTATGAAATATGCTATATACAACTGAACTTTGCTGTTTTTCAATAGATTTTGCTAAGTTTGGTATTTTTTGCATTGATATCGCATCGCCTAGTCTATTGTACTTTTATAGTCCTTAATTGTATTCTTAAAATCTAACGGAATTTTTAATATATAGAACCATTTTTCATAAAGATACCTGTAATACTCACTCCGTAGTTTGCTGTAAGTACACCGAAAACCGAAACGGATAACCCGACAACCCAAAAAAAATCAAAGGAAATGACGTTAAAATCCGTTGAGTAGGTATTTTTGTGAATGAATTTCGAATTCACTTATGCAAATAAATCATTCTTTATTCCGAGAACACTTCTGCAGGCTTTGGCACACAATGAGTTTCTTTTCTCCTTACTGTAAACTGTTCATAAACCACTGTTGAATAGGTCTTTTCATATTGCCCCGGGATATCCACTGTCGTAAAATAGACAACTATTCATTTTCTTTGTTCACCCGCCTGAAACTGCTACAGTCCACAGGAGCATTTAGCAATGTTCTTTCCAGATTTTAAACTGTGTCTTCAACTCCAAATCTTGGTGAAAGTATTTTATCTTTAGTTTGGGAAGCTCACCTACATGCGGCTTCAAATCTGATAGTAAAATGTGTTCCAGCCGTATGCTTCCTTAGATGCCTGATTCTTTTCTTGGCATCGGTTTTTGTTATACCT
>JAAXOA010002543.1:0-13002 GCA_036561885.1 Salina celebensis | reverse complement strand
GTATACGCTTGGACAAAAGGAAGCATGAGTTGAAATGAGTACCATTGAGTGAAGGGGGCAAGGTGAAACAAAAAACTGTAAAGGGTGGCAATTTCCCCATCACCACTCATTTAAAACAAGCGTTTATAGTATTTGATTAATCACGTGACGTGCAAAAATCTTGAAAATTGGCCCTAGAGATCCTTGGTGAACAAGGACTAAGTACAGAAAATTTGAGCTTCATACGATGCATTGCGCCGGAGATATAAGGCGAACGGACGGACAGATGGACAGACAGAATTAACGATTTTATAAAGTAGCTTTCGCTACTTAATAATATGTTTATTGCAGATCATGACCATTACAGATTTACAAAATGTAACTTTGATCCATATTTAAGAGAAAAAAAATACAAAGCAGGAGAAAAAAAAACAACTATTGAGATGGAGTGGAGGAAACCTTTAGTTTTCTGAAAGGTGAAAACTCCACACGATATTGATGATCCCATTTGGCACCTCTAATAGTCATTTAACTAATCCTTATAACTTACAGTGAATGTTCAGTGGGATTGTGTGTAGTGTAATAAATAACTAGCCATAGTCACAATACAATGTAATTTTCAAAATGCTTCATATTACGGTGCTACATTTAGTCGCGTGTCACTGCAAATTATTTCCTAACTTCATAAATGTTCATATTTTCAATGTAGGCTTTTTGGGGACAGTGACTGTCTACGAGTCTGAGTCGCAAAGTGACAAACATTACACGCCCCTTCTAAGGAAATAAATTTTTACGTTGCAAAACCTTGTTTTTAATTCCATGAATTTTCATATGACGTTAAAACAATTTGGAACCAATCATTTTCCAAGTCTTTTAAAATTGCAGTCGATTCTGGTGCTTTTTCTGATGTACTTTTAAGCTAGTGGTAGATCTGCAGGTGTAAGGACATATTTTGCAAAAATATGGTCGCTCTCCCGTATGCCTGTACAAATGCCGGGAACGTTTCCATGGAGAAGAGAATCCTTTTCCACAAAATATGCAAATGAAATCCTTTTGAGTTTTGTGATTCTTAATATGTTTCCTATACAAGTGTATGCCTTTAATAACTTGGTGACAAACTCTGCACTTGAAGCTCCTTCCGCAGGCCACCATTTCATGTTTTCGTCGTGTCTCCTGTTGGCGAAAACATTTTTTACAAGATGGACATTTGAATGGTTTCTCCATTGTATGCGTTCTTGAGTGGGATTCCAATTCCATCTTGGTGCGAAACAATTTAGTGCAAAATTTACAGGGCAGCGTTTTGCGAGAATGTACCTTTTTATGCAGTTTCAGTGCTATATTAGTTTTGTACTCCTTAAAGCACGTAGAACATTTAAAACTTCTGGTGCTTAATGACTCAAAATGTATTCTTCGGTGGCACTTTAGGTTTGTGCTCGATTTAAACCGTTTCTTGCAATACTCGCATTCAAATGGACGCTCCCCTGTGTGACATATCATATGAATTTTAACTTTCCCACGACACGTGAACCCCTTCCGGCATAAACAGCATTCGAAAGGCTTTTCTCCTGTATGGGTTCTCAGGTGGTCTTCCATTTCACTACCAGATCTAACAACCTTTGCGCAAAACACGCACGGGGAAAAGGAAGCTTGACATTTCCGCATTTGATGTTTCTGGAGCTTTTCACTTGATGGGAACGTGGTTTTGCAGGGATTGCATCTATTCGCTGTTCTCTCTTTTGGTGAAAGATGTGTGACACCATGCCACTGAAGGACATATTTACATTGAAATTTGGCATTGCATTTGTTACACTGAAAATCCTTGTTTCTTTCAGGACTCGACATGTTACAATTAACTAACCAAAAACTGTGATCACTAGAGCATCAATACAGCTTCTACACCTTTTATCAATCAATAATCCATACAATAGGATGACACATCACAAAGATAGGATTACTGATATGTATGTAAGATACATAAACATTCTGTTATAAGGACCACTCAAAAGGTTCTTATGACACTGATAATGGCTCTTAATTTGCAAAAACGATGTCCTAACTTTTGGTCCAGTCTAGGACGGAAGTTTTATGCATGTGAATTAACTCAATAATGCACTTTGTCTACTTTAATCTAATACACACACTGTTAATATATGAATTAGTTTTATTAATAACTATAAAATGATAACCGTTTTGGATATCATTTGCACCAATAAGCAAAAAAACACCGGACAAACTCCACTGGGTACTTTCAGTTGACACATGAAATAATGGGATGCACACAGACAAGTAACCGTGAAATATTTCTTGTGAAAATTGAAAACCAACATCAATCCATGTATTGATTAATTTGGGCTCTTTGTCAGTTACATGGCTATTTTGCCTATCCTTCTAGTTTTGGCTTGTGTCAGATATAAAACCATCCCCGTATCCCAAGTGACTGTATTCAAAACACGATTTCAGTTTGCAAATATGCACCTTTATAGTTCAGCAGGAACTCATGAACGGTCACAATTTAGAAATCAATATTTCTTGCAGTAAACTGAAACAATAGAAGCGTGGAGCTTACTAGCTAATTCGCATAGCAACAAACAAAACAACAACATAACATTGTTGCCGTACAAATGTAAACCTGCACTGCATTGAATAAAACATTTCCTGGAATTGCGTGCGAATTGACTACTTGCGTTTGGAGGGGATTTACACTGCTAGGTAATGATATGTATGATATGAGTGTGTTTTATGTCTTGTGAACTCAATCGGGGGAAATATCCAACGTGAGTATGTTGCACAACAGGAAACCCGCGTGAAAACGAGCCAAACTTTACTTCAACTTTTACATGGCATGACTGCCTTACGGATCGATGTTGTCCAGTAACGATAAAACAATTCATATTACAAAAACAAAGAGGATAGCTGACTCCGTGTAAAATTGTGCATTGGGACCACCTACCACACCATCCTGTGTTAATCTCTCAAAGTGAAACACATAATAACATGAAATGCTTCGATTCTGTAAGATGGATTGTTAGAGTTTATTAAGTAGCGAAAGCTACCTTATAAAGTCGTCGAGGTTGTCTGTTCGTCCGTCTGTCTGTCTGTTATCACGATATCTCTTGAAGGTTTAATCGGATCAAGCTGATTTTTTGCACACAAGCTCCAGTGTTCCCTAGCATAATGTGGTGTCAGTTTTAGGTTCATACGTTTAACTGTTCCCGAATGATGGCCAATTAACATTAATTGTTCGTTAAATGACGAAAAATATTTATTCGCGTAAGCGATAGAGCTTTTTAAGCTGACCATTTTTGCTCAACGAACCCATGCTTAATTTTGTCATTTTGACGAGTTAATAAACCAATTAAAGTTAAATGACGAAAAAATTTTATTTGCGTTTTCGACAGTACTTTTCAAGCTGATCATTTTTGCTCTCTGAATCTATGCTTAAATTTGTTATCATGAGGAGTTAATGGCCAATTAACTTTAATTGTTGGTTAAATGACGAAAATTTTTTATTCGTCTTTTCGATAGAGCTTTTTAAGCTGATCATTTTGAAATTTCGTGAAGTTTAATGTTTTGCAAACTTTCGACTATGGCTCATGAAATTTATTGATTGATCCGTTTGAGAAAATATACTATGGATTACTTGCGTTACAATGGAAATAATTTTGCGGCAGGGTGTTTCCGGTTTCGTCCGAATTGGAGCGTCATATGCGATTAACCACAAGCGAGAAACCCTTCTTCTGCAAATATGGTGACAAGTGCTACAGTTGGAGTGGTTGGAAACAGCATAAAACTAGTTGTGATGTAATTCTGTGTGACAATTGTTGTTAAGTTGTAAAGTATTATGCAACAAGTGTATAACATTTTAGGTGATATTCAGCATATCATAAGTCGTGCTCACAAGCAGACACCGTTTGCTCGTAGGCAGCATAATGGAGTCATTTCTAATTTTAACCGCATGAATACTGTGTGACAGCAAATTTTCGTAGTTTCAGATGTCCACACATGAAGATAAAATATTACCAAGAAAATCCATTAACGCAAGTTGGCGTTATAATTGCTCTAGATAATGCATGCTAAAAATGGGAAGTATTGAACAAGTAACGCTTTAAAAAACAAATTTACACAAAAGAATGGCCTAGCTCTTGCTGTTAGTCGAGTTCATTTTATTTACTTTATTTCGAAATACTAGCAATACAAACAGTGCCACCCAGTTAAATTAATCAATTAATGTTACTATACGGACATTGTTTTATTACACAAATCAAATATGCATTAGTTTAAATTTACAAGTCCTTTAATATTTCTTATTTGTACCTTAAATCCCGCTACATCTCTTACACTACATTGACATTTACATTGCTAGAACACAATAATCCATATCACTTGCTGTACTAGGTTAAATGCATAATTGCGTATTTCGTTGATACAATGTTCATATTGTTAAATATTCTACTTGGTACAGCGTTAACGTTAACAAGAGCACTGGTTAGTTTCTTAGTGTACGACGCATATAGTAATATAAATTTAAAGATGTATTCACATTATTATACTTTTCTTGCACCAATAACGTCTGAGAAACTTTCCCTTTGTGTGTTTAAGTGCCTGCATGTTTTCATGTAATGTTATATTATAATGATATACCCTGGTCCCCAACTGATCCGGGGAAGTTCAGACAATGTAAGCATCTAACATGTGGATAGGGTAAGTATCAGAAGCATTTTATACACTTTTAACCTTTAAATCAGTCGTCCTCTTTCATCTCATTCTCAATAATTTCAGACAAAAATTCAAAAGGAAAAGTAATAAAACCACAATCATTTTCAAGAATTTCTTGAGTCCTACCTTTCCTGCAACATTTGCAAAAAGAGTTCACGTGATCCAAAACCCATGTAATGCCTCTAAGTAAATAGAATATCAGCAAAGTAATGATAGCGACAAGTAACCAAAGTAACCATATTAAAGGAAAGAGGCCCACATAAAATACAAGGTATAAAATTACACATATAAACGCTATTATCCGTTGCGTGGTGGTGGTACAAAATAAAAATATTGAACTTGGCGGGGCAAAGAGCCTATAATGTTTCCAAATCAAGTGATATCTGGCCTCGAGCGATAATTTGCTCCAGTCTACACCGTAGTGAGAGTCTAAAAATTTTAACCAGCTCAATCTGTATTTATACATTTTACCATGTCCAATCATGCTGTCAACAACGGATTTATCATGGTCAATGACAGCCTGTAGCATTTTTGTCCTAATGCTCCCCTCTTTCTTATGATCACACGAAAAATTTCGCATTATAAATTCAAAAACAAATTTTGAGTCAAATCTAACTCTATTAAGAAAGTAAATGAAAATGTCCTGCTTTCCGTCCCTAAATGTCCGGGTTAGTAAATATGTCCCCTCAGCATCAGCACCGACAGCACTCAAAATTAGATTGTTGTTGTTTTCTTGAAACAAGTTCACAAATGCATCCAAAAATTCAATAGTGCACACTTCAATGATGTACTCTAATAGATTAGAAGCCTTTTGATGCCATACTGCGGTTCCCAAACCTGCCAAGTCAATATCCACAATATAACACAGTATTCCTTCTCGGCTTGTGTTAGGCAACAGTTTCATAACAAGTTGCAACAAATTTACCCAATTAGCTTCTGCAAAAACTCTGATTTTTCTACCAAGATTTTTTTGCAAATCTAACTCCAAGGTAGCAATTGACTCAAAGTCTTGTGACTTAACGTTCTTCAGAAATGGGTCTGCAAAAGCTAGTATATTGTAGTATCGATTAGTGGAATAATCACCCAAACCAAAAAACTTTTTTATGAAGTAAGTATGGAAATATGTTGAATCAGATATCGCAAAAGTACTAATCAAATCAGGATTATTATTCATAATAAGTGCAGTAAAAAATTTTGATACGAAATATTCTGCAAAAGTTCGATGAATAAAACGATATTCCATATTCTTATTTTTGTCAGTTTTGATTAAAATGCCTAACGACAGGACTGTTCGTGGGCCAAGGATGTCCTTTGAATATTTCGGTTGAAGGTATTCAGTTGGAATACCTGGACAGATTAGTTGTAATGCTGCGCAGACGTGAAAATGCATCAAATTTGGAATCGAAAAATTTATGTTTTTTGAATAATACACGTGTGTCATCTTTTGTAACGAGTGGTCAACGAACTTTTCGTACAGATCAAAAACTGAGTTGATTATTACAAAATCGCTCATCTGTGTCGCAGTCGCAGTTCCGGAGGAAATAAGATTCGCATACCTTTCATGTAGTGAAGCTAGCATAGAGCATTTGAGCGGAACACCAAGTATCTCGAGGCAACCCTTTCCTTGCATTCGATTACAAGTGTCGATGCAATGTTCAGCGAACTTTTCTAATTCAGTCTGTTTAAAAGCACGCGAAGGATTCCAGTGGTTGGTGAGGCATTGAACTTGGTTTTTGCGATCGAATGATAATATGTTATTTGAATCAACTAGGAATGCGTTTTCAAGAATTGTTTTCATGAGAGGACGTGTGGTTATACATACAGAAAGGTTTTTACATTCGTTGAGGACACCTTTTAGAAAAAAAATCATAAAGTCAACTTTCTCTGCTTGCAGTTCATCAAACCCATCGAAAAGCAAAAAAATTCTACGGCTGTTCTTCTTTAAAATACGCAACAGCACTGTCAAGATAAGGTGTGACGTACATATGTACCTAAGCACACATTCTAAGTATTTTCCTGCTGCGAGCACTTGGGTCTCATCGACATAACTACTAAATTCTGGTAATGATATGAAAAAAGCTAATTCCTGCTGGTCACACAACTGTTTTCCGATACTTTGTAAAAGCCATGTTTTGCCCATACCAGCAGTGTCACAAATACATGTACTTCTAATATTGACGTTTGAAATTAGGTTTTTCACAAATTCTTTTTCAGCAACATATGTGTAGAGATCGTCCTTCTGATCTAATCTATTATTTAGAATAGGCTGTGTTAAGCCGGATGTGTCCTCAATAAAATATTCGCCTGTAGCCTTTGATACCAAATGAATTGGAGCATTTGCAATACCCTTCAAATATTCCCAAATTTCATGATTATAAGGTTCCAGGCATATGTGCCTATGTCGAAGTTCACCGCGAACAGAATTTGCGGACTTAACAGCAGTCGGTCTCAAAAATCTACTCAACTGATACTGGCTAATACCGGTGAACACAAATATATCTTCTATGCCTGGTAATTTAAAAATATCCTCATTTAAATACACGCCCATTGATATCTGCCTCATAAGGTACATTGGTGTAAACAGTGGAATCTGTGTTTCCAAACATACTGCATTTCCTCCGGGACGATAGATGTTGCAGAACTCAGCCATGCATTTGGGATCACTAAGGAACTTCGTTACGTCTTCTGTTGTGATTTCAGGAAATATTTGTTTCAGCTGCAACCTTTTACCGTTCCAGTCCACGATCACGTTAACAAATTGTGGGCCAAGTCCCTTCGATAAAACTTCATAGGCTCCGTCCTGACAATCTTCCTTTAGAGCCTCCATCAAGAGAAGATAACCATGTTTTCTAGTTGTGAGTATGCTGTATAGCTGCAAGCTTGCAGCTCTGCTATTTTTAATTGACTAAAAATTTATATAAAACATACATATATATATTTCAGCTCTCTAGAAAGAATTTGGCGCAGGCTTACCAGCTCATCGGTGTGCTCCTCGGTGATTAAACGGTATGACCGTAATTTGGTTTTCAGTCCGATTGTACATTTTGTTAGGCTCACGAGTTCATGCAGATTGGCTTCAATGTGTTGTTTCTGCCAGACTTCCATAATTAAGTTAAATAATTTTAAAATACTACAATGGAGATATTTCAGTTGGTAGATCCCTTTTAATACCAATCATGAATAACGTTTAAAGTTATATCCGACTTGAAACACTTGTTGAGAATTACTGCAGCAAAGAATAGCCGCATGACCCAGCAATTTTATCTGGGACACTGGAGATTTTACGATATTATCAGTGACAGTTGAAGGTTGGTTGATGTCTAAAATAATCGACGCGTTTGATGGGTAGTTTCAAATTTACAAATGTCACAAAGTCATGTTGCGTATGGTAAAGGGTCAATATTTGCGTGGCCTGGTGTGCTACAAGATGTTATCTCGTTATATTCGAACGCTGTGAATTTGTATGGCAGTGGAAAATTTTTATTACATATAACACTGATAACAACAGTCCTCGTGCCAATTATTATCTGTTTTCATATAAAAAGTAATTTTTCTGATAACCTTTGAACGACAATAATGCATAATGTATGCATTTAATGTCATATATATTCGGTTTTAAGGAGAATATGTAGGATACTGTAATGTTGTTGATTATGGCGATGGCGAAGGTCCCTTGGTTCGTGTTTTGGGTAATGTTTTTATTTAAAATGGCTGACTGCCTTAAAAAACTAAACGATGAACGGCTGGCTGCCAAATAACTCAGGATTCAAAACTCGGCTGTTTTTTACCCTAACTATTTATTTTCACGTTTAATTTTTACACAAATCAGTTTCGGCACCAGGTCACTAGCTGACCATTACTACTTTTATGTTGAAAAAGACTAAAGTTTTTTAAAAGTTTACAGTAATTTTTATAATTAAAAATTCTCAAGCGGATCGTCTTGAGTAATAATAAACTCTGAACTGAATGCTGAAGGCAAAACCAGTCAATTCACACGCACTTCTCCTTCGGCTCCCGCCACTTCACTTTTCCGTCGCGTTGTCGGCGTGGTCATGAACACTTTCCCCATCCTCCTCGTCGTCACAATCTTGCTGGGAACCAGAGCTAGTCTCAGTTTCCCCGACAGTTGTGTTTAGGTGAGGAAACTGTTATGTTTCAGGATTTTTTTTCTAAAGATCCTTATTTGCATTTTGCAGATATTAAATCCGATTTAGTTCCCCTTCAGTTCAGTCAGAGTTTTCCAGTTTGTTATGTCATGGAGGACGGGTTTCTTTCACTCATGCGTAGATTTTTTTCAAACTCTGAAGTTCCGGTAAGTACGTATTTAAATTATGTTACTACTAATTCACTTAACCTTGCTTGACCTAAATCGAAAACCCAACCGAAATGTAACATGGCATATTACCACAGTATACTCCTTATTCTAATATACAACTAAAGAACGGAAGTACACATCCCTCCATTGAACGTAAGTAAAATTTATCCATTTTGCATCATATTCCTACCAATTTAAAATGCTCAATATTTAAGTAGTGTATGTAGAGAAAGAGCACTTTCACACAGATGTTGCCCATTTAGGCTAAATTAATTCACTACATATTAATGTAAGATTTGTTGTTGTGGCTCTGAATATTCAAGAACTTTTATCCCAAATGGAGTTTTTTTATGCATACGCAATCAGTCTTTTCTGTGATTCCGTGAATTTTTTAACTGAACTTAAAACTAAAGTTACTTTTTAAGTAAGTTACTGAGTCATCAGTCCCCCCATCATCACTGAACCCATAAATATGTTTTTCAGGTTGATTATGGTTGGTTTCATGAATTAAACTGGTAGTTCTTAAATTTAGAAGGATTGATCAAAAGTAGGAGATTATTTTTAACAAAATAGCACTATGATCAGAGCACCCACCCCTCCCCCGGAAGTATATGGGAGGGATGTTAATAGAACATTACAGTTAAGTTTAATTTTGCCATTAATTAGTGTAGATGGCGTATGTAATTAGTAATATCTTCAATAAAAAAAATGTTCAGCTCAGAGAGCTGAATCGATATCGGGAATGAAAATATTTCGATGTTTATAGAGCATTTAACTATGCCATTATTAACTAATGAGCATGGCGTGCAAAAATCTTGCAAATTATTCCTAGAGGTCCTTGGTAACCAATGACTATTATTATTATTATTAGTTTCCCTGCACCAACTCCCGCCCAGGGTTATTACGTTGGCTAAGTATGGAAAATATAAATTTGTTACGATGCACTATACCGGAGATATATGCCAAAGGGACAGACAGAAAAGACGGAGGAATTTGCCGTAGGAATTTTTACAATTAAAAAGTATGACCGACGCGTATACAACATAATATGATTATGATTCAAGCATATATTCATTTTGCATATTTTTGTCGTTGTTGTCCATTTCCACTCCAAAATGAAAAATCACCATACAAATTTATGCTCTGGAAAAGCTACAACAAAATCGTATATATCATTTGGAACAAAACCCTATCACTTACACGTAAAATGCATTCTTACAGTCTAGGAAGATTATTCGTGAAGCAAGAGGTTCGTGTTCGTGTTTTTTTCCAAAGGAGAGAGTCTGCATTGCAATCTTCCACATAAGTTATTAATAACATTTTCTCCTCGTGGAAGATGATCATTGTATTATTCTGGTTTCAGCCTAGGATCATGGCATATGTGAACCTGGATAAGTTTGGATCGTCGGAATAGTTCTACCACATACATTATATTTCTGTACTTTAATGCCTACATCTACATGCCACATCCGGGTTAAGTTCAAACAAGCAAGGTTCCATCGACCTCGTTGTTCTCATCGAAAATTGTGTAGTTGTCGATATGAAGTTGCTTCTGAAGCTGAATTGCAGCAGAAAGCCCGGAATTTATAGGGCGAAAATATCAACAACGTTTGTAAAAAGCGCATTGAGTTCGATGCATTTTTACAAAGTTAATAATAACAGAAAATAAATAAACTCTTAATGATTAAAGTGCATTTTAAAGAGGCCCACTAAGCATCCCAGTTTTGTGTTGATTGTTGCAAGCGTTCATAACTCCTTTTTCTAAACAATTCCGTTGTTTTCAAAACCAAATATTATTTCCAACAACAATTTTCATTCATGCTGACGAACGACAACATAGCGAAATAAGACAGCAGCTCTAACTGTTTAAGTTTTAAATTAGGGGCCGTCCATAAAGAACGTCAGGTGAATTGAAAGTTGGGTTACTTGTGAACGGTTACTTTGTCAGTGAAAAATTATGTGTATTAATGAAATAAGCTTAATATACGTTTTAATGATTGAATCATTAAATATAAAAAGGATTTAATATACATTTCATGAATGTTTGAAATTGATTCCCGTCAATTCCCTCCGGAATTTTGACGGATTGAAGTAAGTGGTCAGTAGTGTGGCCAGTCAAAATAAGGACCAAACTTTTACCATTTTCACATACAAACTCAGTTGGCACAGCACACGAAATGAGTGGGGAATGTATGTGAACATAGAAGTCCATAAAGTCTATCTGAGTACAACACAGCCGACTTTCACTTGCAATTCCGTATGTGAAGCAACGTAGACCATCATTGTGCAAAAGTATACTATTTTAAGGGATACTTGGTTTACTACATGTAAGTTCATTGATGTCGGTTGTTTATACAATCCACGGCTGACCTGCGCGTGCAGGAGAATTTTGCAATATCGTATTAGGATAGGTAATCTTTTATGGATCATATGAACAACCGGCTTCTTGGAAGGATTTGTTTTAATAAAAATGCAGATGCGATCGAACGTATTCGTGGTACGATAGCAATAATTATTTGAACCTTGCACATTGTGAAAGGCAAGTATTATTATCTAACCAATTTTTTTATCCTGCAAAGTTATCTGACAATTTCGAGAGTTATTTATATCAGAACAACCCATCTTATTGTACAGTCTTCAGTCCACTGAATGTCAAACTGATTCGTGAACAAACACACACATTTTAAATATACAAGACTCATATTTAAATTGTGCCTCACCTTACGAAACTTCTGCAACCGTGACAGTTTTAAGAAAAGCTTCAATCCTACACTTTCCGAATGGCAAGAATCAGGTTAGCTTTCTGGCTTTTATTCAAGCCAAAATCTATCACAACATTTAATAATTTTATTTGTGTTTTTTTTTCAGAGTTTTGATTCCTACCCCAATAGATTGGTTGCTCTTATTCATGATCTTTGCAGGAATGTGTGGTGCCTACTGTTGCTGTTGTGCGGGAGCTGTGCTTAAGTGTTAGAGTAAGAGATTTGAATTTTCCTTTATGTGGTATCTTATCGAGACAATCGTCGACCAAATTAATATCTTTGTCAGNTTTGAATTTTCCTTTATGTGGTATCTTATCGAGACAATCGTCGACCAAATTAATATCTTTGTCAGCGCTGTACTGAAGTTATGTGAAAACTTGTTTACAAGAAGTAGAAGACAAGGATAGAGTTGACATAGACAAAGTTTTGTAATGATTGTTTCATTTCTAGTGGAGGAGCTATTACGCAAATGTTTGCTTCGGAGGGCTATTCCAGAAGCACCTTCCCGCCTTGTTATTCGAATACCACCCTCAGATTCTCAAGAGAATGCAACATATGTGCTTATTGAAAATGGAGTTGTTGTCGCAGCTTGTCAACCAACTGAAACCAGTGATCCAGAAGCTCTTCTTCAATCACCTCCACCTCCTTCAGGGACACATTCCGACAATAAACTGAACCAGGGCATCCGCACTGAACCAGGAAATCCACAATCTGCACCTCCACACCAAGCTCCAGGGACTGAACCAAAATGTGCTCAAGCTTTACAATCTTCATTCCTTCCCCAAGGTACTGAGCCAGAACATCCACAATCTCCCCCTCCAGACCAAGCTCCATCCACCCAATAATGCTCAAGTTTTCCAATCATCATTTCCTCCCCAAAGTACTGACACTGAGCCAGGAAATCCTAGACCTGCCATCGATTCCCAGTAAAAAGAAAGGACATTGAGGTAAAAAGGGAAGGACACATTGTATGCTCAGAAATAATGTGTTGTTTTATTAAGATTTTGGTCAAAAATTCCGTTTATGATGTGCAAAACTAAACAATATATAGTAGATGTGTCACTTTAAAAAGAAACGTATAAGGTTTGATACACGAAAATTGTAATTTTTATTGTAAATTAGGCCAAAAACGCATACTATTTCGCCCAAATTGTAAAAGAAAGGACAAATGGATGGTATCATCAAAAGAAAGGACGTCCTTTCTTTTGCTTATTTTGGGTCGAAAAGAAA
>JAAXOA010002542.1:0-13003 GCA_036561885.1 Salina celebensis | reverse complement strand
CATCCACAACTTTCTTTATGAAACTAAAATATTCTTAACAGATTATGTTGTAAAGTATCTGCTAGTTGAATATAAAGCATAGTCCCGATAGATATAATATTGTATATCTAGCCATAATCTCTATACATAATACACGTTTTTTGTGAAGTACATCTCAACTCACAAGACAAAACTAAACAATTTTTTTCATATATGTAAAAGAAAGAAAAACATTTTTCTATGCTGATACAGCGAAAAACGACCACATAAAAAATGACATTTTGGACCATAGCGAAAAATGTGTTTGTGTTTTTGAATGAACGGACATTTTTTTGAATGAATTGCACTTTGTAGACAAATATAGTGTGTAGTAAAAAAATAATATTTTGTGTGTGTACATTAAAAAATAAAAATAATATAAGCAGACTGCATGGACTTACTTTCTGCAAATCAAACAAAAGGAAAACAAAAATCAGAGCATTTTTTTATATACAAAAGTTTCGTTCATTATGATTTTTGTGGAAAAAAAAATTCAGGTATTTGTGTGTGGAACATGGTGTGAAAAATATGAATAATTATTGTAATTGTGTAGGAAGTCGTTCTTACGGCGCCTCTGCCTCCTCCTCACTGTTTGAACAAAAAAAAACAAAGGAATTTCGTCATAATTATAGCCTTTACCATCTTGCATTAAGCTGTATGAGTAAAAGCTGTAAAAGAAAGTTTTAAACAAAGCTGATCTACTTTTTTTTATGTTCTACTACACCTACTCATGTTTATTTTCATTAGTAAAGAGTGTTACAAGCGTGAAAAAGTGTAATTATTTTAGCTATTAGGTTTATCATGTATGAAAGTAGAACTTGCATGTATCCCTATCCCTGGAATATATTAGGAGGATGCAGTAGTGCATCTCCATGTCATTTACATCTTTGTCTTTGACTCTTACGCGAGAAGAAGGAAGTCAGACCGACAAATTTTATATACAACACATTTAAAGATATTTTTTTATATATTTGTACCGTTATTGACGGTTGAAGCGATCTTTTAGTGCATCAGTTGAATCTCAAAAGAGCCATGCGTTAGCGATATATCAGTCGTCATTTACAACAGATCATCTCAATCGTCGTTGCTCTGCAATTCTTCCGCAGTAAAAAAAGATGCTGTGCAGTTGGAAGTGGATGTATTGGAAGAGAAAAAATATATATTTGAAGAAAAAAAATCAACCTACGAGAAAAATCTTCCTACTTTTTTTTTTCTCGGTAGACTAATCTTCGTCGTTGGCAGACCATTATAACAATTCCTTTTTTTGCAGTCAGTCACTTTCTACCAGAAGAGGATTAGGTTGCTATATAGGAAAACGAAAACCACTGCTGCACCAATTATTTCAAAGAGGTTAGAACCTGTATCGTCAAAACTGAAAAGGAAATGTATACACTACAATCTTTGGCTTGCCAAGTCAGCCATTTTTTGAAAGGAGATTTTCTCTTGGACAAAAAAAAATTCTTAAAAAATACATGAAAAACATGGACATTGTGAAACAAGCACTAAACCATGAACTAAAAACGAAAAAATAATAAATAAGGAATATTTTTTGTTGAGTTAAATTGATTGGGTTGATCACAAAAGAACTTTGGAACTAACAACCAACTGAATTTGATAAAAATGCATCTTCATACAAAATTTTCTTATTTATTTTATTTTTTTATTTTCTCTTTCATGCTGACTGGTTCCAATTCCAGGGAACATACACGATAAACATATTTTAATTGAAACTTAGAACTGTACTGTTAAATATATTACTGAAACAACATTAGTTATTGAGTTACTTCCATGATTAAACGATTGACTGGTACAAAATAACAGAAACTTACGAGTATTCTTCCTCGTCAGACATGGTGATGGATTAAGGTTGGGCCTAGACAAAATTACACAGATTTAACACTTATTGGAATGAACTGAAAAAATAATTTGCAGACACTGATATTTCTATTGTATAGATATTTTAAAAAAATGCGAAGTGTATAAAAATATTTGAGGGCTCCTCGAGGGTCCTTTATAGGGTTTCCCTATGAGAAGGTCAAAACACTCACTTGGAAAACCGGCAAAAAGAGATCGGAACTTTAGGGTTTTGAGTCTACTAGCTTGACTCGACTTATTTAGCAGTCAGTAAATCGGCCGCGGCTAGACTAGCGAAAAAAGAGTTGAGATCACACATTGCACACTACTTGTTCCATTCGGAGCCATTTGCGAAGACGGTCGCCACGATAAAAGTTTCCAAAACAGGCACGTATACATGTTTCACCCGGGTTGCTTCTATAAATAGCTTTGTCTTCTGTAATTCTTTAATACTTTCCCCTCCCAGCCCCCCGCTTTTATATCGTTAACATGTTTTCTTTTCCAAACAACACCGTAGGATAACTCCCAAACACATTGAAAAGAAGCTCGGAAGCAGCTTCAATACTTTGGAACATCCTATGCTTATTTTTGGTGAAGTTTACGTTTTCGAAAGAGATTTTTTTTTCATAAAAAGATATTTAGCTTTGAATGCATTCCATCTTCATTGGGTTTTGTGCGTTGAATAGCAAGAATGTAGTGAAATGCATAAAAGTTTCAACCACTATGGATGTGTAGTAGATTTGAAAAATGTTCGAGAAATGAGCAAATTTCACTTTTCAAGAGAGTATTTTGCCAATTGTAAAATGTCATATTAATCCAAATTCTCAAAAATAAAATATTTAGGATGAAAGAGCAGAGTTGGACAGGCCACGACTTAAGCATATTATCGTCTAAAACTGAAATTATTACTGTTTTCAATGAAGCCATCAATACTTACATGGCACATACATGGCATTTATTCTTGTACACAACAATTTGCTGATGATTTTGCATTTAACTCTAATATTTAGTGAAGGATCATGTGCGCATCCATGAACGCTGCACAAGTGGCGGTAATATCACTTTGAGTAATACCCCACAAACAAAAAATTGGGTTGGCGGAGCAGCCACAAAGTCTGAGTCATCGTTTTTCAGGAAGTAAAACATATACGGACCGAAAATTCCCATCTTATACATGTCTGGAAGTAATTTATATAAAGAGAAAACAGTGTGAATGAACCTAACAAATGAAATATGATATTAATATGCGTATTAAAAGATGAAAACCACAAAAAAAGTGTAAACTTGATATTACATCATTTTTTAATTCCACTTGATTAGCTGTATACTATTTTGGCGTTCAGTACAGTAAAAACCAGAGGTACTTCCTTAGCACACTTGTTTCTTCCGACTCATCGACTATTTTTCGGAATGTGACACAAACAACTCCAAAGAGAATCATCGCTCCTCCAATGCCACTACAAAACAAAAGACAAATTGTCACATTACTCTGGCCATACGCATGTACAATGTATGTATTGCATATATTGTTTTAAAAAGTCTTACGTGAACATGTCAACTTGAATCCCAAAGAAGCAAAATTGGAACATGAAGCTGTAGACAACTTCCGTCGTCCTTAACAAGCTGACCACCCCCGCACTCTCATAGTGTAGCGAAATGTTATAAAAATAATTTCCCATAGCGGTCACAACCGCACTCGCTACACACATTCCGAACACAGTCGGATCGTCAATGATATACCTGTTGTTTTCGCATAAAACAATAATCCCTTGGACTACCATCCCACCCACGCCAAACGCGAGGTTCACAAGCCACGGATTGACAACCCGGAGAAAGCGGACAATCACTGTGATCCATGAGAGAAGATACATAGCTGCAAGTGCAAGGCTAGTGGCGATCAGTGCCTTTGAGCCATTCTGGGGGTGCTCGAGATCATTGATATTCATAACGTACGACGCCTCCCACGGCGACAAAGACGTTTAAGATAGGGATCAGTCCCAGTTTCTCTTTGAGGACGAAGTACGCATTGATATAGACGAAAATGGGTGCCATTGCAGTGATAACGGAAACTGGTGCTGGTTTCTCGAAACGGTCGATTGCATGTGAAGTAACAAACTGGATCAAAGATCCAAGTAAACCTCGGACAATAATGAGGTATTTCAATTTTGCATTGAGTTTGAAAGGCTGACATATCACATCCGGGCCGTAGTAGAACATTGAGAAGAGCATAGGCACCACATTGATTACGGAGTAGATTGAGTATGACCAAGACAAAAACAGACTTTTTGAGAATGGCACCTCCAGTATGTCAAAAACGTAAAAAAGGATTTGGTTGTTGAGCGAGATTAAACAGGTTGCAAAGAGAATCGCGATGATTCCTCGTAATCGTCCACAACATTGTCGCACTGGCTTTCTCTCTTCATCTGGAGTGTTCAGATCTACTTCAGTAATGCTGTCAGTGATATCACTGCTTGTTGCTTTTCCAGAAATAGTCGTAATTGTGAAACTGCTGAAGCTCTTGGCGTCCCATGACGAGTCAGACTGATGTTGTGGTGGGTGCCTGTCGCCACGGGCGCTTTGCTCTGTTTCATCTTTTGTAGGGACGGCTAAGTAAAGTTCAGCCTTGTCTGAAGCTAATTTACCATTAGACGACGAATGACCATGGTTGTAGCTAAGCTTAACAAAATACAATATAAAATATTACACATTAAAGTACCCCACCCAATTGACAAATTTTAAAAACTTACGTCGACGGATCCGGAATCCGCTGGTAACTCATAGCCAATCAAATTTAAAACCGAGGTTGACTTCGCCACAGTGGAAAACTCTGTCCAGGCAGTTTGCCTAGTTGTAGAGTAATCTGACGTTGCACCATTTTATTCCACACGGAGAAAGTTGTCACCGCTTTCTATTATTTTTTTCTCGTCACAGTTTCAGTCTGAAATAAAAGTAGAACACATGAATTTCTATGACAGTCCAATACCCTCATTTGGAACACTTACAACATGACTACAACCATAAAAGGGCAATATTTTTCGCTATAGTTTAGACCGACTATAAAACTCTAATCTTTGTACATGTAGTCCACACTTACATTTCCGTTATGACTTGAATACACAGTTCACTGACGTCAGTACATTCTCTGTTAGAAATCGCATGACATAATGAATGCTAAAACTAATAATTATATTCCCTGTGTGTATGTTTTTTTGCGAAATAAAAAGAAAGCAGGGAATGGATTTCCAGGTGAGCTATACCACAATGGTATGTAGAGAGTCCTTGAAACTTTCTGCATGGGTTTTAGAAAATTTTCACTCCGGGAAAAGTATCGATCCGCGTATACATCTCATAATTTATTCAGCGTATACCAAACCAACTTTAATTTTCTGCCTCAAACAAGTTCCATCATATTTTAATGCGTCTTCTCCAGGATTTTTATGCCTTTTCTGTTGTCTCTCATTTTTATGGTAAATACTCGTGGAAGAGCCGTTTTGGTGGTAAAATGACATTCAGTATTATGGTTAGGCTCATTCTGGAAGGAATATGGTATTACATTACGATAACTGCTGGGCATTTAGTATTCTTCGGTTTAATAAAATATTCAAGTTAAACAAGTGCTGGATTATATGACATTGATATTTTTTCTATTGTCTTCCAAATGTTAAGGTAAAGGCCATAAAAATCAATTTAAATCAAACTTATATAGACTGTTTCTCCACTAGCATTGCTATTTTTATGCAAAAAGTGAGAATAAAAATTGCACAGCTAACAGTTTACAACACGCACCCTTTTGCAGCATTCCATATTTCTCGGAATCAGAATAGATTTTTTTTTGTAAACGATCATGGATTCTTTTCTGGGGGATCTTTGGCTTGGGCTACAGCGCATAACAGAATTTAGCTCATAAGCTGTTTTTGTCTTCATCCAATATGTTTATAGTCGCGACAAAAGCTATTGTACAAAAATTGTTAACATAATTGTAGAGTTTTCAATGATGAAGTGATTTCATCTTGCATCTTGTGTCTTGTTTATGTGGCCTTGTTGAGACAACCCAAAAAAGAATCACAGATTAGGTCTTGTCAATACTAACAACAAAATAGTACATTATAGGAAGTTGTTTTTATATGTTGTGTGTGTAAAAAAGATTCTATTTTGATACATGACGTACTGCACGTGTTATTGTTTCCTTTCTGAGTAAGTCACTTAAACATTAGTAGATGAGCTCACATAGTATTTTGCACAAAAAGACACTGCACAAATTACGCACTAATACTACAATTGCTTTGAAATTGTGTCCTGAAATTTAGAGAAATAACGACTATTGATTATAAATTTGTGATATTTTAATGAACTGCTATCAGAGGAAGTTATTATGTCGTTAGAGAATCGATCCACTGGGGTAAGCTTATCTATATTTTTAGACCATTACTATTAGTTTATTACAGCTGGAGAAACAATTTAAAAGGTCAGTTGACGTTGACAGTTTTAAAAATGGGGTTTAAACTTTGGTTACAGGAGATTTACAAGCAGCAGGCCCCCAGTGTTACCGATGGGGGAGGCGATGCTCCTACTCAAAGTGGGGAGGTAGGAGGAAACGAAAAGAGGAAAAAGAGGGTTATACATTTTGCCGATGGATCTACTATGGAAGATTATGATGATGACGACGAGCCTGAGCAAAGGACAGTACCTGATTCCATGGAACAACCGATAAGATCTGTTAAAGTAGGAGAAACTCAGTCAGAGCCACCAATCGACACAGTAAGATTTTGTGTCCATAATTTAATGAAATTAGGTTCAAACGTGAAGTTAAAACAGTACTGTGAATGGTTTTTCAGAGCAAAATGCTATGGTCAGAGTGGATGCGCCATTACTCCTCCAAAGCAGGTACCAAGACCCTCACAGTTCTGGAGGGAATGGTGAGGCACTGCAGCTTACTACTTAGGTATTACCACGCCTAAGTATCAGTCGGAAATCGACGAGTACAACAGAATGGTAGCAAAGAAGAAGACTCACGAAGAGGAGCTCGTTTCTTGGAGTACAGGGCCCAAAACCTCGTCCGAAGAACCTGTAGTTACCGATGTTCAAAAAGAAAGTATTGAAATGACCGAAAAGTAAAAAATATGCTTTTCAGTAGAATGGCTCGCAAGTGCTTTATATGAAACCGGGAACAAAAGTCGTTGGGAGTAGAAATTCTCATGCATAAATTAATTTTATAAGCGAATGTTTCTTTTTTTACACATCAAAAAATTGTTTTTATTTCAATTCAACAACTTGTTGTGTATTGGGGTTTTCTTTCTGTCTCGTGTGTGATACATCATTAACTTTTTTTCTTTACTGTATACAATTTTGTGTTGGTATTTTTCTTGTATACATTACTTAAAAAACAAATTAATAAAACGATCATTTTTATTAATAACAACAAAGCCGTGGGTTTTAAATAAATAGATTACTTTGAAAGATCATCTTTCAATTAATCCTTGGTTTTAAAAAATTGTCTACCTCTCTACTCTCCAACCCAGAATCAAAATGCATAGATATTTTCTAAATATGTACATAAGAAAATTGTACAATTACAACAAAAATGAAACACCATCGTCAGGAATTTTTCTCTCATTCATAAAAGCTCTGAAAGACGCAGAATTTAAGGGTGCTTTGGAAAAAGGCAGCTCCTTTTGAAAACCAAAATGCAAACTACAAGTTTTAAATGCGTGCCAAAATGTTTTGTACGTATTACTTAGATTTATCATCAGCAGCCCAGAAAAAAACAAGCTTATTTTTTCAACTTTTTATATCATAAAAACCCGAGAGAGAATTGGAAAGAAACATTTTTTTTACGAATAAAGAAATTCTGTACAATTGGTTTAGATAAAAAAGTTTCCACTATTGACAAAGCTACACACTATATTAACACTAAAATCTAGACATATTATAGATTTACAGTTAAATACACCAACAATGTACGTATTTTTTCTGTCCCTAACTTCTTATACGTAAAACAGATTTCACAATAGTGCTGATTTTATAGAGGGATGCAAATAGAATATATAAATGCAGTAAGAGTAATATTAGTATTAGTACATTAATTAGTACAATCCTTAAGTCTTCCAATTTTGTGGTAAGTTTCTGGATGTTAGGGATCATATCTAAGAGATATTGCCTTTGGAGCTGCTGCAAATTTTCAGCTTGTCTTTGTAATTCCGCGAGTGAAGCAGGCGTAACGGCTTTTCCGCTGGCAGCCTTTAAAAAGTTAAATACGTAAAGGATAAGTACAAAAACAATGTTTATAGTACATGGGTCACTGATCTTATGGAAAGCGTCTACTAACCTGAGCCATTGCCATTTGGTACGGATATAGTAACGGCGAAATAGGCAGTAGATGAGATGGTAGTGAGGGCATTTGCCCGCCTGGCATTCTTAACATTCCAGCTTGGAGTGCTGCTGCAGCAGCCACAGCAGAAGCTGATAATTCCGGCCGGGTTTCCTGCACTCGCTGCACCCATTGCACTGGCAAACTTCATTGCAGCCTCGGTATCCAATCGTTGCTGTTTTGACATTTGCTTCAAAAGATCCTAAACAAATAAAAATACGATATGTTAGGTTTTTCCTTCTTAATCGTCTTGAATACATGTGCAGGAAATTAATTTTGTGTGTATGACATGTAATCTACAAGGTTCTACAACTACTCTAAACTAAAACGACACGTTTTTATATAAAAAAATTAATTCTACAAACCTAACATGTTAATCTAACCCCACTAGATTAGGAACTATCCCGAGACGTATTAACTAACTACAAATCTATTATTTACCAGTAATACTCGCTCGGTGAAGAGTATAATGGAGCAAAAGTGTGGAACATGCATGTTTTTGTAAGAAAGAAAACTCAAATCATGTGGATAAATAGTTATATAATAAGAGCGTATAGGGTTATGTTGGAAGTCAGATTGAGACATGACCCGATACACATTACTGGGAGAATAATATAAAGGCCAGGTAAAGTAACAACAGGGCAACTACAATGTTCGGTTTTTTGGAAGAAAATGGTTATGATCCCACATACGTTTTGCTTCATTTGCTGATTATACTGCTCTAGAATGGAGTTTTGTGATTGTGCCTGATTTTGAACTTGACTCTGGCTCTGACTCTGACTTTGACTCCGGGAGGAGGAGGAAGAAGACGTAGAGGGAGCATCAGCCTGACGACCTCGCCGGCTGCTGGACTGATGCTGAGGTTGGTTTTGATTTGAGCTTGTAGGAATCGTCTGAGTTTGACTTTGACTCTGACTCAGAATAGCGTTCAGAGCAGAGTACTGAGGGTCCCTAAAGAACAGGTGAGAGGTGGATGACGGAGGTGGACATCCCGCCAAGAAATTTACCTTTGAAGAGTTGCCCTTCGACTGGCGACTACTACTTCCGCTGCTACTCGACTGCTCGCGGGAGTGAGCCGCTTGTTGCTGTTGTTGCACTTGTGCCATTGCAGCTACCAGAGCGGCATCCTCCGCTTGTCGCTGAGCTTGTTGTAAAGCTTGCAGAGCCTGTTGACTTTCGTTATGCAGGTGCCGGCTCAAGTTGTGCCCGTGGGAGGAGCCACGTGTGTCTCGAACCTGTGGGGCGCGATGAGATTCCTACAAACGAAATTCGCAATGTTGTAACATTTAAAACTTCCAGTAAAACAAAAAATCATCAAGATTTCCACATACCTTGACAAATGCCTTGCTCAATTCCCGTTCTCTTTCCCTTTGCTCGCGCTCTCTCTCACGTTGTTCTCTTTCACGTTCTCTGTCCCTCTGTTGTTCACGCTCACGTTGCCGTTGCTCGCGTTCTCTTTCCTGCTGTTCCCGTTCCCTCTCCCGTTGAAATTCTTTTTCTCTCTCACGCTGTTCGCTTTCTCTTTGCTTTTCCTGTCATATTAAAACACCTCATTTAAGTCACTTTGATCTTTTCCCAACACGTATCTGGGAAACACGCCAATCCAAATGTGATGGTAATACATACCTGAAGGTAACTCCTGTCATTCCTGATCATCGCCAAAGGTAAAGGCAAAGTTGGTAGTGACATTGGAGACTGGCCCAAACCAGGGGATTGGGTTGGAGTCCGGTTCCTTGATGAAGTGGACACTTGAGGTGACTGTCTATCTCCCGAACTTGGTGATGGAGTAGATCCATTTCGTCCGTTTCCTGATCCAGAGACAGCAGCGACAGAGTCATTGATGGAACCCCCTTGTGCTAGGCGTTGCTCAATTTCTTGTTCCTGCTGGAGAGCCTTTACAAATGCTGTTTTCAAGCGGTTAGTGTGCTCCGCTTTCAGGGCTTTCTTCACATTAGACGTGACACATTGTTCACATATTACTTTCCCAGCTAAATAGAACATAAATATTGTCATTAGCACGATGTCCTACTTCATACATAGAATATTGTCATGATGTATTTTCTTCAAAATAAGCTTACATTTGCTGGTTTTATCCCATTTCCAAGTGGTCGTAAAGTCTGTACCGCATTGAGAGCAAGAAAATGGTTCTTAACCCCCTTGTGCTAGGCGTTGCTCAATTTCTTGTTCCTGCTGGAGAGCCTTTACAAATGCTGTTTTCAAGCGGTTAGTGTGCTCCGCTTTCAGGGCTTTCTTGACATTAGACGTGACGCATTGTTCACATATTACTTTCCCAGCTAAATCGAACGTAAAAATTGTCATTAGCACAATGTCCCACTACATAGAATTTTATCGTAATATGATGTATTTTCTTCAAAATAAGCTTACATTTGCTGGTTTTATCCCATTTCCAAGTGGTCGTAAAGTCTGTACCGCATTGAGAGCAAGAAAATGGTTCTGGTGACACAATCGGAATATTAGGATCTTTGGTAATGTAGTCAACAACAAACTCCAGCCCAATTAGGGCCAAGTACTCCACATTAGATGGATTCGGAATAAAGTTCATTTCCGGTGGAGGAGGCTTTGGTGGTGGAATTTGAAGTAGAGTCTTTTCAAGTTGCTTTCTTAAAGCGAGTTTTGCAGACGCCTGTTTTTGAGCTGGAGTTTCATCCTCTGCTACGGGCACTGTGGCCAAGCGATGTCGTCTTTCAGCCTGAATCAAATAAAACATGCACATTTTAGATTCACATTGACTAACAAACCAACTTAAAAAATACATACTACTGGAATAAACGATTCATACGATAAGCCGTGCATATCTACTATATAAATTACAATAACACAGACAGAAATTACTTTAGTTTGATTACGGGCAGATATATAGGGGTACGCACTACATATTAATTTAATGGAAACGTTCTACCATCATTTAAGTTTTGGAAGTAAAACTGGCATACTGAATAATTACTTGTTAGGAAAAAGATTTATAGCAGTACTACTATATTTTAATTAAAAAATCTAGCAACAATTTTGTATTGCTCATTTCAACGTTTCTACAAAACCAGAAAAAAATCTCTTTTGAAGTGACAACCCACCTGGTCCACTGAAGAGGTCAAAGGGACCCCTAAATTATTGCTATTACTGCTGCTTTGATTACCAACACCAATCATGTTAGAGTTAGAATTGGATGTCACAGTGGAAGCTAAATTAGCTAGATTTGAAGTTGAGCTGGCATTTTTCCCTTCCAGACTGCTCGTACTAGCGGGCTGTTCATTTGTATTTAAAAGGGACACCAGAAATAATATATCAACCATTTTGTTTCAAAATCTGTCTTGCTAAAAAGCTACCCTGCCAAATCAATTTCTACACCCAAGAAATAAAGTCAACAACTTAGTTTACCTGAGCCGCAGTACTGCTCGATGAGGAATGGGCTTCCTTTGGTCTCTCATATTTGTCTACCATTCCAGCTGGAGAGACAGAAGGGGGTGGAACAGCACCCGGTGGGTTGAAGCCCATCATCATATTGGAATTCGACTGGGAACCACGAGAGCCCCTCAACAGGGACTGCTGGGCCTGTGCCATTAACAAATTGCTGAGGGAGATTGCTTGTCGACGACCTTTGTGGAGCCATCATCAACGGGGGCGGTGGTGGTTGTGAGTGGTGCATACCAGAGCCTCGGGCTGGAGTAGGTTGCTGTAAATTGAACAAAAATAGTTTAAATTAAAGGCTGGAATAACGATACAAACTACAAACCATTTCAAACAAATTCTTCAGTTTACTTTGCTTACCCCTTTGAGAAGGGTAGATACTTTTGCTGAGGACATCGATTTGCTGGAGTTCTGCAGATTGTTTTGATTAGACCTGGAGCTTCCGGATGCCGAAGGGCCTTGTAAATTAAGCCCAGGTATAGGCCCAAGAGCTGCCAAATGAGGATTCGCAAAGAGACCTCCTAAGTGGGACAAGTTCAGACCAGTATCCCGCGAACTTGAGCCATTGCTGCTGGCTCCATTTGAACTTAGTTTTGGAGACGCTCGCCCTTTCATTCCAGGTAGTTGCAAACCTTGTGCATGAAGTCCTTGTAGATTGGGCAAGTTCTGGAGATTTTGTAGGTTCTGCAAGTTGTGCAAATGGTTCTGATTTTGTTGCTGGGACAGCGATTGGGCATTTCCCGATGAATGGATTGAAGCACCTTTTGGACTTGGCATAGTAGCATTCTGCCCAGTAGAGTTTCCACTTGACGCCGTATTATTGGAGGGAGGTACACACATATTCTCTTTCATTTGCTGTGATTGGCGAAGCTTTTTCAGCAAGACTAGTTTCATCTCCTCGTTCCTAAGCTTTTGCTTCAGCTTCCGGAGTGTTCGTTCCCTATCTCGGACTTCATCTTCTGACAATTCTTTGACAACAGGAAGTGGGGGCATTTCCCCGCAATCACTGTCAGACTCATCGTCACATCCATTAACAGCTTGTCCGTTCCCATTAACTTTAGTTGGAGGTTCTTCCTCATAGTCGACAACGATGTCAGGACTCTCCGCATAACTTCTTTCTGCACGTGGCCGAAGACTTCGCCTAGTTGGTAACCCTGACCGGTTTGTTTCTGGATTTCCATCGGGAATATAAGTTTCAGGTTCCTTTTTCCTTTTAATCCCTGCAGAAATAGACGTTTGTTTGGCATTCGCCGCTCCGCCCCAGAGATTGCTACTTGCGCGGGGTATTGTATGCGTATTAGTAGCATGGGAGGAGGATGATTGTTGTTGTGCTACTCC
>JAAXOA010002541.1:0-13004 GCA_036561885.1 Salina celebensis | reverse complement strand
CATATTCTTCAATATACTCGCAAATCAGCAAGGACAACAGCATTATGAAGCCGAACTGTCAAACAAGGAAAAATTAACTATAATTTGTTATCTTTCCAATACCATAAAATGTTAATGCTATAAAAACAAACCAGGAGACAAGGGACAACTCCGAAACTTAATCCCAGTAAAGTGGTAATTGGCATTGTTACAAAGAATATGAGAGTTGACTATCGTCTCCTTCACAATTTTTGATTGAACTTCAGCTTCCACTATTAACGAGTGTTAAGTTCGGGAAGAGAAAGTCAAGTTTGCCATTAGGGAACACTCGAACAAGAATGTAACCAAAACAATCACTGCGTGTTAAAGAGCTGTATGTATAGAAAGCATGTTGTTCTCGGAGAAAGTCGGATACCTGTCGTTCCTTTCGTTCCGTTATCACAAACCGTTCTCTATGAAAATTTGCATTTACGCGTCTAAATAATATCTTTTGGGTTCGGATATTGCAGTTATTATTAATACATTATAATCAAAATGTAATTAGTCACAATTCATAAACGGTACATTCAAAACACGCTACATGTTTTTCCTGGGGATAATTTGTGTATGCTTTTGCTTTTAAACAATGTACAATATTCTATTTGTTATCCCACCGAGTCATACTCTCTGTAAAATAATTTCATAATTTGACTGTTCATTAAAAATGATGATTAAAAGTCGGAAAACTGGCTTCAGTTAAGAAATTCAACCTATTGATTCATTGGAGAAAGCCATTTTCTACTGCTGCTGTAGTTCCATGAGGAAAACTAAGAAAGGTGAATCATAAGAATTTTTCCTCGCTGTTGTTGTTTTCATACACATTTCACAATGCACTATCATCTAAATGCACCCAAGAGCTCCACTCGATTCTGAGCCGTATCGAGTACATGTGTTCCGTTCATGCATCCGCAACGTAGCCTGTAGCCACCAGCAAGTCATCTGTTTCTGGCTCAAATTGACACTTGCATGTGTCTCCAGCCAAACTTGAACATTGGGAGGAGGAGATCCTCTGATTTAAATTTACTAAATACTATTTTTGTTTGTTCCAGATCAATTAGGATTTCTACGATGACTCTTTTTCAGGTTTTCATACATTTCAAATATTTTCATTTCAATCATGAAATTAATTTCCTATAGCTGGAAATACTTTTTGTTTCAGTGTCGTAGGTTTCAATTCTTTGAACTGGAAAAAATTGATGTTGACATCAGTGTACAGGAAACACTAAAGGTTCACCCAAGTTACAATGAAAAAAACCAATTTAACAGTTACATCTTAACTTATAATTACTTGTATTAATATGCAGGGCGCGTCTGTGCGTTGTGGTGCCAGTGGAAGAGGCTGTATTTACCTTGGAGATTCTGATGGAGCCGTTCATGTTATCACAAGACAGTTACAGGCAAAAACTGTTATACAAGCGCACTTGAAAGGGATTGTTCAGATTTATCAGTGTCGCCAGTCACCTTATCTCCTTACTCTAGGGGTGCGAGAGAATTATTCCAGTAATCGCGAGTTAATTGAAGACAATTTTAAACTTATTTTGCATCATTGTAGGAGGATGAACCAGCGGCGTATTCATTAAAAGTGTGGGATGCTTCATTAGTAGAACAAGATCCTATGAGAACTTTTTTAAGTTTAAAAAGGTATTGCAGACACATTATAATACTTCTGATTTGAAAAATAGCAAGCTACCAAAATTTTTCTTTGTCTCAGTGTTATCAAATTAAGCCGTGTGAGGCCCCCAAGTTGCTTTGCAGTTCACGAAAATTTGTCACTGCTTGCGGTTGGCTATGAAGACGGAGAGATTCAGTTGTATCGAGGGGAACTAAATCGGGGCCGCAGTATCAAACCAAAAATTTTGCAAAGGGAGGGTGAACATGGATCCGTTACAGGCCTCGCATTTAAAACCATGGAAAGAACAATCATATTGTTTTCCGTCTCAAAGAATGCAGTAACGCCATTTGATGTCACGAGCAAAGATAGAGATGTTAATGTGAGGATCGAAGTTTCTAAAGGGTTAATCAAGTTTCCAATTTAATATGAATTTTACAATTTCATGAACCGCAGTTTCAAGGAGACCGAGTTGGAGGTGAACTTCACTGCAGTTGCTATGCGGATGGGTCGTCCGAGGATCATTTCATTGTTGGACGAAACGATGTGAGTTCGTGAATTATTTAAGTCGTTTACCGTGCATTTTAAATAAATTGAACTAACCAACTACGTTGTCATAGGCTGTTTACTGTTACACCCACGAAGGCAGAGGTCCATGCTATGGATTTGATGGAGAGAAGCACTTGCTATACTATTTTCGCGGCTACCTACTGATTATCGCATTGGCATCCATTGAAAGGTAATGGAACTGATTTAAATGCAATCAAGCGATTATTGCTGCCGAATGCTCAACTGAGGTTGGAATATTTGTATTTGCTAGCTATCACCTTACCATATTTGATTGTGCAAATAAGTTTGTCGCTTTCTCCTCCACCATTTTGAGCTCGGAGGCTATAACAGTTGCAGCAAGCGAATGGGGTTGCTTGTACTTGCTTACTTCGGATGGATCGTTCTGGCAGCTCAAAGAACGAGATCTTCAATCAAAAATGACTGTATTTTACAAGAAAAATCATTACGATTTGGCCATAAAGGTAATTTAACCATCTTAGTTTAAATGTTGAATTGCAGTAAGGTAGTTTACTAAGAGCGATTCTTATTTTAGGTTGCCAAGGGAAACAATTTTGATGCGGAAGGGATGGCCGACATCTATAGACAATATGGGGATCACCTTTATAACAAAGGGGACTTGGATGGTGCGATTAGGCAATATTGTAAAACGGTTGGAAAGTTGGAAGCTTCATATGTTGTTCGAAAGGTACGTGATTCGTGAACTCTTTGTGGCGGCTTTCATGACTCCTATTGTATAACCAATATATTGTAATGAATTCGCAGTACATGGACGCGTCTCGGGTGCTGAACTTGTTGGAGTATTTGGAAGTGGTACATAAGAACGGCATAGCAACTCAGGACATGACTACGCTACTCCTCAACTGTCTGACTAAACTGAAGCAAAACGATAAAATTGAACATTACATGAAGGTACACTATAACGGTACAAAAATTAGGTTTTAAGTAGCAAGTAGTTAAGTATTGAATAAATGTTATCGCAGGATCCCTCGTGCAATTTTCTGGATCCTGAGACGGCAATTAAAGTTTTCAGGAAAGGAGGAATGTCAAAACAAGCGTATTTGCTTGCAAACAAGCACGAATTGTATGGATGTGCCCTTCAAATTTTATTGGAAGATATCCGAGATCCATGCAAAGAGGACCTGTATGAGACTCTAGAAAAAATTGTGCAGTCTGATAAGGCCGAAGAAGTACTACGAAAATATGGGAATTCGTTGGTTCAAATTGTTAGTCATATCGATGCCAAATCCTCTGGTAAACATTCTTTTCACTCTAGCTGTTTTGGAGAATTCATGTATGTTGTATGTATGTTGATGAGATGAATATTAAGCAGAAAGCTGGAAAACCATCGTGTCATTGCTGAGCACATCTCCAGCTAAGAGGGATCTAGTAGAGCTCTTTATTTCCAAGAAAGAAGTTCTTTTGCCTTTACTGGAAGACATTTGTCAGGTACTATAAAAGCATTTAGGCTTGATAAAAATTCATTGGCTGATGAAGGTCTTTTAACTTTAAGGAGTTTCAACCTTCGGACGGCCCGCTCATGAATTTACTTCTTGAAGCGTATCTAGATGAATGGTCTACAAAGAAAGAAACTGACATCGTCACGAAGGAAAAACTGTTAGTCCTTCTCAGCAAAGCTCCCGATTGTCCAACGTGGGATTGGGCTCGGGCTCTGTTTGCATGCAAAATGGTATACCTTTTTACAAACGTTGGGATTTTTTATGAAGTATTTTGCGTTCATGGTTGTGATTAAGAAATACCATTTTACCTGTTATTCACTAGTTTTCGTTCAGTCTGGGAGAAATCATCGCGTATGAAAAGTTAGGACTGCACGAAGATTTGCTTACTATAAGACATTCCGAAGCCTTATCTAATCCCAGTCTGTGGCCGAAATTCTTGGAGACGTGTAGAAAATATGCCCAGAGTAAACCGGGACTATGGAAGGATGCATTTTATCTTGTTACCACTCCTCCAGAGGATCCTTTCTAACGTGATGTTTTGTCCTCAAGATGTTGTTGAAGAGATCTTGGAGCATTTACTTGCGAAAAAATTGCTAGAGCCATTACCAATAATTGACCGATTATGCAAAACTAGGCTGAAGTTAGGAAGCGTCCGCAAATTCCTTTCCAAGGTTCTTGATCGGAAGGACATCGAGGAGTATGAAGAAGAAAGTAAAAAGCTTCAAGAGGAGACGAACGAAATCCGAGGCCACATAGAAACTCTAAAGACGAAGTACGTGCTTTGTTTGTAATCGTTTTAAGTTGAACTCATTTAACACTTGGTATATTGAAATTTTATGTTTGTTTGCAGACCTCTGGTTTTTCCAAGGAACTAGATGCAATGCGTGCTCACAAAAGCTCGATTTTCCATCAGTTCACTTCCTTTGCCAGCATTCATTCCATCAACAGTAAGAAATCTTCTAGCATGTTCATTTAATGAAGTGCATTCCAATGCCGTAATAACCTCATAAAGGCTAAACCATGCACTGAATATTACGTTACCATATCATTAAGATATTGTGTGGGCCGTGGTTTGGTTGTGGTCGGAATTAGGATGAACTAAACGATAATTAATTGATATTGTTTCCCTTTTTACCTCTTGTAGATGTTTTTATAGCTTTTCCACTAATGAACGCGACTGTCCCGTGTGTTGGCAAAAGAATAAGGAGTTGATAGAGGCCGACAATGCAGAGGTAATGTTTCTAATCGAAATATGTATAATGTGAAACGAAAGCGCGTTAATACGTTAATCCATTGTAAAAGTTATTGTTAATGGGCTTTTCATTTGAATTTTGTTAGAAAAAACCATCCAAAGCTGTTATTGATGCTGAATTTTCAACAAAGCTGAACACTTCGAAGTCCCATTCATTTGCCGTTTTAGCTGCTGCATTCAGTAAAGGGGTGTTTAGAGACGATAAGCCAAGAGAGTTACTGGGACCAAAGAAGAGTTTGGAAAAACTACGAGTTCCAGGAGTTCAGAAGTTTGACAGCAAAGGAGGTAAGCATTAATACTAGCTTAATTTATCCTAATTTAATCAGCAGTTACTAAGATGTCAATTGTGTTCACAGACTCTCCTTCAGAAGCCCGACTACGTCTGAACGAAGGATCGACTCAATTTTCCGACCGACCGATAAGCACTCCAAGCATTGCACCGATTGAATCCCTATTGGAGACAATGAAAAAATCCGCAAAAGTTTCCACAGGGTTTGAAGGTCGACGATCACCTATTACTCAAGAAAAATTTGGCTCGCCTGCATCCAACATGCCATTTCCCCGTGTGCAGTCAGCGAGCATTTCGTCTTCTATCTCACAAAATGATTCGCCTAGATTACCGAATAAAAAACAGCAAATGAGCATAACCGCAGCAGTGCAACAGCCAACTAAGAGCACCACGACAACAACGGAAGCAAAGAATCCATTTGAGGAGGAAGAAGACACCAGCAATCCGTTCCTAGAACCCGAACCTTCCACACCGAAAAATCCATTCGAAGAGGATGACTACGACTCAAACCTAAATCCATTTGCAGAATAATCCATTGCAGAATTCAGAGAAGTGTTTTATATAAGAACATAGCCATTTTTAACGCCCACGGTATCAAATTATATGCGTGATGGGAAGTTTCAATGAAATGAACCACTTTGCAATAAAATTGAAATTTAAACAGAATTTTGCACCCACGATATATCGATCAAAGCATGTCTGCAAAAGCTAAAATGATTCACTGTAAATGATATCATTCATACAGATGAGTTTAAAAAACGTCTTTAATGGTTTCGTTTGTAGTCACCCGTAAATAATATCCATTGACTTCGCCATAAGATAAGTTCATGACTTCATGACTATAGTACATCGGCATTCTTATCGAGACGTTAAGTTATCATCATGAGAACATCTTTCGGTTAAGAAACAAAAGATACACATTGGGAGTCCCACTAAAACCCTTGTGCCAAGTTATGCCAAGACNCCCACTAAAACCCTTGTGCCAAGTTATGCCAAGACGATTGTGGCGTTCTTGTAGCATTAGATTTTGAGCTAAAAATATCGCATCCGTAAATCTCCTCGTTGAAAGAAGAAAAAAATATCGGGAATGCAGAATACAACAACATGTATTATTTAGCATATTGTATCATAATGCATTTTAAAGATTATAAATAACGCTGTGCATTGTATCTTTCCGAGTCGAAATGTTCGGAAACTGAAATACATAGCTTGTATGCACATTCACCATGCAATCGACGTTCCAGTTTCCTGAGACGGCCTATGTGCTGACACTTATGCAACAGCAGTGTGCAAAAATTATTGTCACAAGTCAATTTACAATTCTTCAGAATAATATCACCTCTTTCATTATTACGCATTAGGTACATAGTAAACATTTTCTTCATTTTTCAGTTCTAGTTATAAAACTTATTCAGGAACAAACTCACGTGGAAAAACTTGCGTAAGCAATTTGCAATGTAGAGTTTTCAAAGTGATATGCATGTTTTGAACACTACACGTATGACAAATTTTCAGTACATTTCTGTGACTACTGCCAACCTGATACATATCATCCTCACATCGTGGCCTCGGCTTGGTTGTTGTTACGGAAGCGGAAGGAAGTTATTTCCATAGAAGTGTTTACTACATGTGGATAAGACTTAAGCAGTCTATTGTCACGTCTCATTTTTCATTTGAAGCAAATACAGAACTCTTTTGAGTCAACGTAAAACCCAATTTTATAGTTTCATATTTGGCCTTATAGCGGATGGGAGTGTGTGATTTGAGACACAATTAAACTTCGTTGTTTTTCTTTGATAAGATCTTGCTTTTGAAGGAGTTTTTCAACTTGTCTCAATGGCCGAAAAGCTACCTACTTCATCTATTTCACGGAACTGATTTTACTACTTTGGTTTTTCCGTAAACGATTTGTTGCATTGTGATGTTCAGCTAGCACTCTGTACAGAATTACTATTTCACCTGGTGATTGGTGATCATTTCACCCAAACTGTAAGAATTCATAATGGGTTCCGAGAGGAAAGTCATACCTTCGGATCTTCACAATATACCAAATTTGCAAATACCACAAGTAAGTTGTTTTAAGGAATCACTATTATGCATTACTATAAAAACAAAACTTTAATTGATATGAGCAATAGCTTAATATATAATGTCGATTTGTGTTTAGGTCGACCTAGAACGGGAGTTTGACCTGTTACAAGAAGTTGGAGAAGGATGGTTTGCCAAAGTGTTTCTTGTGGAACATCGTAAAACTCGAAGTGAAATAGTTTTGAAAGCCCTGCATAAAGACTATATAAACAAGAAAGACGTAATTAGAGAGTTCCATTACAGTTACAATTTGG
Organism: Salina celebensis; assembly: GCA_036561885.1. Classification (NCBI taxonomy): domain Eukaryota; kingdom Metazoa; phylum Arthropoda; class Collembola; order Entomobryomorpha; family Paronellidae; genus Salina; species Salina celebensis. The sequence continues at coordinate 5,467 of JAAXOA010002541.1, read as the reverse complement.
CAATCCTAAATTCAGCCAAAGTGTTAGTGCGATACCTTTGACATTCTATTTATTTCCAATGACTGTTTTGTATTTGCGCAAGAATATGCTCCTTTTGGTGATATGACCTCCAACGTGTCTGACATTGGCATTGGGGAAATTTATACCAAAAGAGTGGCGAAACAAGTAGGAAGTGCCTTGGATTTTCTCCATGACCACCATCTTGTCCATTCGGGATGTGAAATTAGACAATGTCTTAGTGTTCCGAAGTGACTTTTCTAAAGTAAAACTATCGGATTTTGGTGAGTGTAGGAAGAAAGGTTCACCCGTTGTCAGATTCAATGAGTGGGTTCCCTACTGTCCACCTGAGATTGTGAATACGCCACAGGATACGTCTTACTCTGTAGAGTTTAATCAAGACACATGGCAACTAGGTGTTATGCTATATTTATGCTTGACCGGTAAGGAAACAATCATTTAGCATTTGGTTACCTGCGCAGTTATTCAATAGCTCCTAACGTGGTAATAAAATCAGGTTATCACCAGAGAAATGTCTATCAATGCAATTCACTATTACATAGGATACTTTGAGGATAGATTGTACATTTCGTGCATTTGCGTTTTTGAAACTTGATGCAACAAATTATCCTCATGTGGTAATGCATATTTTATTATTTTGTGTAGCTGAACGGAACAACGATTCTCGGGTTTCTCTTGGGAAAACAAAGCTACTATGCTTTTCATGAGTTTTTTTCGTTTTAGTGTTTTCAAGACAGAAATAGAACATATCGGTGACATCGATTCTGTAAAACTCGTTCTCTTGCTTTCTTAAACAAAGCGTCCGTACCCCATTTCCACACAAAACTCAAAGATAAGTGTTTTATGTGGTCATAGTGTTAGATTTCCCTGGTACAGTTGGCAGACATGAATTTACGGAGCATAACCCAACTAATAATTTAAATCGGTAGAACAGTTGTCCGAAAATAATAAACTCATTTTCATCAGAAATATTTCAATACAAAAAAGATTTGGAATTTGAATCAGTCTCTTATTAACACATAGCAATTGCAGCTTATTGCTCCAAACAAATTCTTCAGCTATGCTAACCAGTAGTTGCTTTTAGCCAAATAGGCAAAATATTTCATTGCATAACCGCTAAAGCCTTCGTTTTAATACATAATATTATCAAATTGAAAAATGCTTTTTACGATAAAGGTTACCAAAAAGTCATGGGAGCGTCCTTCTTACAATTTGAAGTAAATTAAGTGTGTATAAGAAGCGATGACTTTGTCATAATCTTGCAGTTCATATAATTTTAAATAATACTACCGACTATAAACATGAAATTTGTTTATCATACCACTCCAAGTTTACATGCATCCTATGTATTTGATAAACTATGGGGTAGTGAGTATCATAGCTACGGACATTAAAATAAATTTTCAGAACAATAGTATTAGTGATGACTGATTACATAATTTGATTTGTAAGTAAACAAACCGAGCTAAATATTTTCATAATTTGAACAGGAAACATCCCATGGCAAAAAGCAGACGTCCGCTCGGATCCACGATATCAATCATTTGACTTGTGGCAACGGAGCAGAGTGGTTAAGACACCCAAAGGCTTCAAAATCTTTTCAAACAAAGCCCGACGATTGTTTCGAAAAATGTTTGAATTAAATCCATCAAAACGGGTGATAGCCATCAGCGATGAGCTTCAAAAGTACTCAGAAGACAAATGGCTCACGAAAATCCCAGAGAAACCGATCGATGAAGACGAGCTGTCAACAAACATGTCAATGCTTAGCTTTCATTCATCCATGACGGACAAAAACCGACTGCTTTTTACGTTGACCCGCTACGGTGTGGAGACCACAGTTGACAGAGACCTGAAGAAAGACCGTATTAAGGAATGGGTCGCAAGCAGCACAATTGAGGAGGAAGAACCTGACGAAGAAGATGAGTGGGATATGGGAAGCGACCAGGCCACTTCTTCTCACAACTCCAATAATTCCGGAAAATCTTCATCGCGCTAAACATCTTACGCCTTTAAAATCCTCTTTCGCCCATGAAAAAAGTTTTTGTCCATTTTTACCAATGTATTGTATTGTTCAATTCATCCTTAGAAATATATTCCTTATCCTGAAAGGTTTCAGTTTATGCCTAATCTTATGTCGTGCATCTTGAGGCTACATGGTCCTCAAGAAGACTAATCGTGTGTTCGTTTTACTACAGAAAGTCCAATTCTGATTGATATTTCTTATTCTCTTACATACTGTCTTATCTTTCAATCTGATTTCACTATCCAATTCATTACTGATCGAGAAAATGTCAAAATAGATGAGCACTTACTGTATTTTTGATACCACAAATTTGTTTAGTTTTGTGTTTGTTTCCGGTACTTTTAAGTGGTTAAATTTGCAATCAGTAGTCTACAGAATCACCCATGTTTATTTTTAAAAAATACATGAAATTTTTCAAAATCTGAATCATATTATTCCTGAACCAGGCTGTAATGAAACTTGTGAGTGTTTAAAATAAAAGAAATATTTTAAGTATTTAATGTTAACTTAATGCGATTAAACATATTATTCTAAAAAAATGGGGTCAGTGGTTTTTACAAAGAAGTTCACATATTGATTGATGCGAAAAACTACTCAACACGTTCATAATGTGCTTATGTATACTTTTCATAGCAATATGAGTTTCAACAAATTAATGAAGTAATTGGCTTCGCAAGTAAAGACCATATTTTTATTTCAATTCATATTTTTAGATTGATAATTTTAATTTAACATTACTGAACACAGTTTAATATTTATTTGCAATCTTCCTGACTCATATTGTATTGGGTTTGTATGCCTGCCAAATGTACATGTTTTATATTGAAACTTGTCTCCAAGCATTTGTGATTGTACAAGAGTTTGTAAAACAAACTTTTTAAAATAGGCATTGTTTAGCCGAAGGGACGATGGACGCCAGCATCACGATCAATGAATCACTCCATGTCCATGATAGTAATGTCCATATCCCCCGTATCCATGGTGCCGAATTGAATGCAAATATGGATAGTAGTATAGGGGATAATGGTACTTAACTATTAAAAATCCAGTCTGTATCAAGAATCAATCCATTTTTACATAATTATGTTTGTTAATGAAAGGTAGGTTACCCAATGCTGGAGTCACAACGGGAAGATAATAGCCCAGTCCAAAGGAGTCCGAAGTTTTCAAATCTCCCTTCCCTGCGACTGGCACGGGGGCCGAGGCTGCTACTTTGACATCATTTGTCCCTGAAACGGAAAGATCATTTGGCTCCACGGTTTTTGACGCATCCAATGGAATGCCACTGACACAGATGGCGAGGCAAATTACGGCTAGAACCTAAACAACCAGAATATCACAATTTAGTGTCTACCCCAAGCTTAAAAACATAAAACTGATAAATCGGAACTAACTTGAAGAATACCCATGGCTACACTTTAAACGTTCGGATGTCACTTTAAAGTTCCTTTGATGATAGTTTAACAAGCTTAGTTTGGCTAACGATTCCAACTGCTGGCAACTTTTGCATTGAAACTTCTATTTATATGAAATTGGTTAAGTCTAGAAAGGTCTGAGAGGCTAACTTGATTATCTCACATCAGTTCAGTTTCAAGGTTATATTGTGCAGCTTAATTTTTAAAGGACCTGATTACATTTTATTTTCAACCTGAGCAGAAGGCTCACCCAGGTATAATTAATATGTTTTGCTGCAAAAAAAGCTATTTCCCAAATGCATTCTCAGTGTTCCTTTCTCAAATCATTGTTTTCGAAATATTATCATTAAATGCATCTTAGTGACCTCATGACCTATGTTCATTTCCACAAATTCTAAACATATACATTCCCTTGGGAGTTTAACATGCTTGCAATCAGGCCAAAAGGGGCTTTCGTGAACGACTGTTGGTGTGAATAATATAATCATAAAACTAATTTTCTTTATAATACATGTAATATGACAAACTGCTAAGTTGTTTTGCGATAATTATGCATCACAAATTACTCTCCACAACGAAGTGAAGCGAAAGCGTCCTGTTTTGAGGAATACAAGCGTGAGAAAATGAAAACGGTATGAGAAGGTCGAAGTTGGATCACGTTCGTGCTGTGCAACATTTGATTGTTTTGTGTCGTTTTAATGGACGGGAAGTTCATATTTTATTATTAACACAGATAGCTGCTTTATTAAGTAGCATACCAAACTTTGGGGCATGATGATGCAGTATGCCAGTGACAGTGACAACTGTGGAAGACTGCAAACAAAGCTCAACGAGTTCTCGGAAACCAAGGGTGATGGTATTAATCATAAGTATGGCCAAACACGCATACTTAAATTCATGTGAATGTAATCAATTATAATTTTATTGATGTCACTATGTACTATTATAAACATATTAGTTTGCTTAAATTTGCTGTTTCAGGATGCTATATCATTCTATACAATGCTTACAGCTCATCCTTTGTCAATAGAGTATTTGTGATATGTTCTCGAAGAGGAAATGAATTCCAAAACTGAAGTCTTCCCTTTAAATCATTCGGAAATAGGTTTCATAGCAGGTGAACTAGTAATGTGGTAGTACCTAGTTGTCCCATCTTTGTTCAAAGGTTCCCACAATTGATCAGAGCTATCTTCATCAAATGGAGTCACTTTTCTGTTACACGAGAAAACTCATCATTGGTACATTAGTTGTACATGTAGTATATTAATTAAATTTGTCACTTATGCCATGACTTCAATATCGTTACCCGGTTGCGCAAAATTTCACAACAAGGTTAAGAAACTTCTGTTGAAATTCCCTATCCTTAGACTCGGTGTCAATACGTGGAAATAAGAAAGTATCCAATAAATACTGAATATCATCCATGTGATTGGCCACAAAACCTTCTCTTGGATGACCTTTGAGTGTGACAATGCTATGTTCACCCTCGTAAGCAAAATTGAAGAGATAGACAGGTGCCTTAGATTGCTTTTGGGCATGAAGTACTGCAGCCTCAACAATACCAAGAATAAATACCTTGTCCGAATAGGCCTAAAGTTTGAATAATAGAATATATTGAACCATAAAAGTGAATCAGGTTTTAGCTAGGAAGAAAATGGAATCAGTGACATACGTTACTAAGGTTTCTTGGGTTGGATGGGTCGATCGGTTCGTTGCCAAAGTAAAATTCTCGTACTCGCATGGAGATTTCCGCTTGTTGCTCCCCTTTTTCATTCACATATTCAAGAGTTACAGGGAAAACACTTTTCCAATCCTCATTTAACTTCTTCACTAATTTTGGATCTTTAAGTATGCCCAAAGTATGTTCATATCCTTCATCAGTATCAAAGCTGTAAAGCAGAAGAATGTACACGTTTTAAATTGGAGGTTGGTAATAGAGTACAGTCATATATACTACATACGAATCCGATACCCAATCATCCAAGGAACTTCATTGACCTCTCCATTA
>JAAXOA010002540.1:0-13006 GCA_036561885.1 Salina celebensis | reverse complement strand
CAATTGTGAAATTCCCTAATGAAGCTTGTTGGACAGGAGATCCTCTGAGAGCAGGTAAAGTGCCGTTAACAAAAAATGCTAATTTCGTCTACATCTTTTAGAGAAATTCCTTTAACAAAACTTGTTTCGTACCCAATATTTATTTGCAGGTGTGTGCTACACCCAACGAGAATGTCGTGAACGAGGAGGCAACCCTTCAGGCCAGTGCGCCACCGGTTTTGGAGTTTGTTGCGTTTGTAAGTGAAAATTACAAGAACTTTATCATTTCAACTTAGCAAATATGCTGATGTTCATTAAATGCATATTCTTAATTCATATTACATTACACAAAATCATTCTGAAGAAGGCGATCTTCATCAATCTTATGCAATGTAGAGCCCCATAAATCGTGTCTGGTTTTAAGATAACCTTCATTATTTGTTTAAAATCTAGTCGCCCGAACATGCGGTCAAAGCACAAAGGAAAACTGCACCTACTTCACCAGCCCAAGAGAAGCCCGTTATGTCTCCAACCAAGGACCAGTAATGAACTGTCAACTTCAAGTTTTCAAAGGAGGCTGGGATGTGTGTCAACTCCGCCTTGACTTCTTGCACTTTGACCTTGGACCTCCAGATCCATGGAGCGGACAGTGTAACAAGGATGCCTTTTTGGTAACTGGATCTGCATACAGCCCACCTGTTATCTGTGGAAAGAACACTGGACAACACAGTACGTCAATGATATTATGCATATAATAAGGGCAAATTATTCAAAACATTACAATGTTCTTATAAATATATTTTTAAATTTCAGTGTACATCGACTTGGGTGGCCATAACTACGGACCAATTACCCTGACAGTTACTACCTCAGGATATCACAAAGACCCTGGCTGGGATATTAAGGTAAAATTTCGTGAAACTTTCATCTTTGCAAAATGTTTTGATCAATTAGTGGTTATTGAATACGATCTTTATTGCAATGTAATTATAGATCACTCAAGTTCGTTGCTGTGACCGCGCACCTGATGGTTGCTTGCAGTATCATTATGGCGTTTCGGGTATGCAAATTTTTTTTCTCAGAGGAATAATTATCCACTTTCAAAGCAAGTTTCAATACCTTGTAATAATTACATACAGGTGTGCTTAAATCCTTTAACTTCGATGGATGGGATCAGCATTTGGCTAACCAGTGGTATACAATTTGTACCAGGATGGAAGCAGGTATGAAAATGATTCAGTGAAAGGAAATCTTGCTTTCTACCTTAATTACAGCTCATATGAACATTAAGCTAAACAAATGATGTTTTTACTCAAAAGGTTTCTGTGCTATAAAGTACGAAGAGTGCGACCCTGAAAAGGGAACTTTCAGAATCTTCCCGTGATGACAGTAAGAATCAATCTTAAAATCCATTTAGTTAAAAGTCTGCATTTTGTATGCTAATATACCTTAAATTTTGTGAATATTCTAGAAAAAGCACAAACCGACGGTGACTGTCTCAACCCGAAAAAAGCAGGTTCTTCTGATCACATCTTGATTCCTTGTGGTACAACCGACGGCAACAAGGTATGTAATATAAATAAGAAAACCAGTTTTTTACATTTTTGTGACCCACAAAAAACATCTTACGAGTTCTAGCCTGAAATCATGGTATACAGTTATATCATAGATTAATTTAGTCCTTCATTCATTTATTTATTTAGCCTTTATTTGTGTCAAATTAGCAAAGTGTATTAGAATATGCTAAAACCACAAAGATTTTAGTTTAATTTTTTTATATGTATCAAATCAATACATAATTTTGTTAATATTTTACAAACCTGCGGTCCAAATCTGGCGAATCAAATCACGCATATTTAAGTTGATTCGGATTCGGAATATGTATGTTAATGATTTTTGTTTTTGTTTTTTAGATCCAAGCTGGAAAGAAGAAGGGAGTTCCATGTGCCAACCGTTTCTGCGGAACAATTTTCTGTTCCCTGGACAAGAAGGCTAAGGCTCCTTGCCCAGTTGAAAGTCACACGAAGCCCTTCACCCTCCGTGTTTGCTTCGATGATGATGAATACTCCAAGAAGGAGACTGAGAATTGTCGGTTTCTGTCTGCGCTACACGCAACTTCCTTGCTCATCCCATAAGAAGTAGATTTAGTATTACTTGTTCATCTGAAATTCCTTCGTTATGAATAACTTTTTCCCGAATGTACCTCACAAAATGATATTAACTTATTGTAAATTATTCAAGTGTTTGGTTATACTATATTTTCTCGGGGATTTAACTGTAAGAGAAAAGAAAATTTGCGGTTGCCGGGGGAGGTTACAAAAATCGATGAGCTGTGTAAAAACTTTATTTATGCCAGATTTTATTTTACATTTTAATAAATGGAAGACTCGTCAAGATAATTACATGGATTACGTTCTTTGCAAACGGAAGCCTCCTCGGAATTCATATGTTGTTAATCAATGCATTTAAATAGGAAGTGACATTTGACACGTACGAAATATATATTACGTACATTCCTGTTTATGTTTGCTAATCTTTTAAAAAAATGCGAAACAAATACTTCGATTGTGTATTTGAACTTTTTAGAATTATTTCAATTTTTCCTTTCCTCTGGTCACTCAGACAAATACTCAATGTCGCTTTAAGACTGTTCAAGAAAGTAGTATATAACACACAACTTGATATAAATTCCATGTTATACAATATACGCAGCTCCATTTCATTATCACCACAAAAAAAATGCATGCTCTCTAATCAAAGCTCATATCAGGTGACAAGTTTTAAATATGCTTTACATCTTCAGTATGTAAATACAGCAAATAAAAAAGAATCATTATTTGGGAAATCGATCGCATACATATTCTGAATAGATGAAGAAATCCTAGCGTTGTATCAAATATTATTGGAATTCTCAACAAGCTTTATCGATTGATCTCCTTTCCAAATATTTTAAAATGGTTATTGAGTGTTGAATCACAAATTGTAAGCCTTTCGTCATCATCATAATGCTACTAATTACATTCACAGCGTCATTGGTGCTAGTTGACAAAAATCCAACTTAAACAGGGCAAAAATATTCCTTTGTCTCCTGGTACAAAGATTTGCCCAAATTCACTAAGAGTCACAACAACAGTTATTACGCAATGGAAACAAATAATATCAAAGGGTACCTGTTTACCGAAATTGGTCAAATGCTTCAATATCAAGCTCTGGTAAACCGAAGTTTAGAGAAAATATTGCATTTGGATGCCATTGCCACACTGCCTGAAAAACTGGTATCTACTTTTTGGTCAAACCTTGAAAATAAGACAAGATTTCCAAGAAAGATTCATGTGATGGAATTTCAACAGTTGCAACAAAAGTTAAATTTATTCGATTTAGAGATACAAGAAAAAATTTTATTTGAAGAGTTTATGAGCGACAAGCCGGTAGCAATCATACTACCAGTGTCTGTCGCGATAAAGTTTCGAAAAGTGTTGCAATCCAGGTCAACGGATATTCACATCGGCAAAGAAATCTATGCTAGCGGGGTTTTAGCTTTAGATATACTAGGAACTGTGCATTTATCCATACATAGACGAATCTGGGTTTTGCGTCAGTCTGGGACTATTGATTGGCTTCACAAATTGTTTGATCCGACAAGGTTTCTGCAGCATATAGAAAATGAAACCGTTCATGCAGCGAGAATTTCAGGCAATATTTTAATAATTTTTATTATATTGGCTTCTGGTATTAGTCTTTCACTTCTGGCATTCATAATCGAACTATTTTATGGTAATTCAGTGATGAGTCGAATTATTGTCCTCATTTCTGCAGGGAAAGTACTGAAAAAATTGAAACTTGGGAAACAATTCTGGAAAGAAGTTGGAGGTAGGATTTTTCGCAACGTTAACTGTAGGTGCAATTGGAAATCAGTAATAAAATAGTTTCACATATGCGCTGTGTTTCGGCAAAATTAAGAAAGCCTTGGTCATCTCTGCTCAGCCTATATTCTTGTTCCTAGAAGGTGATACGATTTTATTTCTGCCTAGGTCATAGTTTGATAATTCGCTCGAGTAAGATTTTAAAGGTACGTGAGGTCAAGCATCACAAAAATACATGAAGTAGCTAAATCGCAGCCCAATAGTGGCTTACAGATATATCTGAGATTCCAGATGATAATATAGATTGCATTGAGAGAAACAGTGCTCAACGATTAACAGGCGGGCATTAATCTGGATCATTAACGTGAATCTCAGTATGATTGGGTTGCGCTTAAAAAGGACAGAATCTTCAGTGGGCAGGAAAATATCCAGTCTAGAATATTGGTCCTTGCATGAGATTGGTCTCGTTTGAAAAATAATTTAGCAATGGAAGATTCACAGCGTGGCATTTCAGTATTATATAGTTTTACAAGTTTGTTATGCCAATGCGGGGAACATTTCTTGAATTTTCATTCCGGAAACACCCGGGTTTGCTTTTGACAGTATGTAAGCAGAAAGGTGAATATTGCTTTGGGTAACTATTCAGTAAGTCTCATGTAAATTAAAAATATTTTTATGGAATGGTTGCATTGCCAATGCGGGGAACATATCTTGAATTTTCATTCCGGAAACACCCGGGTTTGCTTTTGACAGTATGTAAGCAGAAAGGTGAATATTGCTTTGGGTAACTATTCAGTAAGTCTCATGTAAATAAAAAATATTTTTATGGAATAGTTGCAACTCTGGATTCATGTATTTATGCTTTTGTTTTCATTAATGGGCAACCTGCAAATAATATTTGGAATAAAAGAACATTCAGAATAATAAAATAAAGTCCAAATATGATGATCGTTTAACGAGATTTTATAACATTTTATTCATTTGGATCGCTTCCTTCACTCGTATTAAAACAAATGTTAAATGAAGCAAGCATAAATTTCCTCCCAAACTTCACAAAAACGCAGTAGTCCCTCTGATTAATCGATACTTCAAGTATAAAACTTTTTGCTCACTCAAGAAAACAAACCCTGACGCACCTAACCCAACCAGGAGAGCACAAAATACAGCAACGAGTCTTTCGTCTGCCATCCTGATGCTTACTACACTAACAGATTCCTCACTTTTAGCTTTTCTTTGGATACCAGCGTCCCCCAAACGAATCCATGACAATCTGATGCCACTATCATACATAACCATGCTCAGAACATTCGCAAATTTCTTCCGATACCTTGATACTACATAATAAAAGCGAAATTGGTTTCCATAAGTCTTTTGGATATTGTAACAAGCATATTCATTACGATTTTTAAAAGATTCATACATGAAGGCTTTTCGATCTGCAATAGCTCTTTCAATGAACCCGCCAACTTTTTCGACTGATTGTAGGGAAATGCTACGTTGTTTAAAAATGTATGTATAATATGTGTACAAAACTTCATCTATTGATTTATAATCCTCCATGTGAAATGGTGGGTCCCAGTATTTTGACATGTCTGACAGGTTGCCACTGAAACCTTCACTGGATAGTCCCGTCGTTATTGAATTAATTATGTTACTTTGTAGTATACTGAAATTCTGGCTCACCCCACGCTGGCGAATAATGGGTAACATGATTTTGTTTGCCTGCACTAATGAGTGCTGTGAGTGTGGCAGGTCTGTAAAGATCAGGTGGAGCAATTATCATTTCGGTAGTTTTAGAAAAGTAAAGAAATTCAATGAAGAAGCAACCAACTAGCAAACCAAATCTACCCATTTCTCTTTCTGTTGAACATCGTTGCAATAATAACTTGACTATTTCAAAGGCAATTCCGTGTTTGTAGCTACGTTTTAGTAGCCTTAAATACATATAGACACTGCTCAAACAAATTGCAAGGATTAGCCAAGTTTTTCCGTCAAAAGCCTCGAATACGACAAAGATAATCTTAATCGCTCTGAAACGTAACTTGGTTGTACAGTACAATGGAACGTACGTGCTACTTGATTGAAACACTGGACTCTCCGAATGTAGGTTAGTCTCCAACATTAACCACTTATTTGCATCATATATTGCAATAATTCCATTGACGTATTTTCCCTGGTCAATTTGTAGCATCTTAGAGCCAAATGTTAGAGTGATGTTCAAACTTCGAGCGGCTTCAATCAAGGGAGTTGCCAATGGATCAGCGCAAAAGTCACCGATTCTGTTTTCACCTAAACGTAGAAATGTCTGTCCGCAGTTAATATTCCGCATAGTGTAATTTATGCCCATTGCAAACGCGCTGAAAACAGGTCTACTTTGTGGGGCGTCGATTGAAGAAATTATGGCATTTAAAGGGCCATCAAATAGTTGGAAGTTTGAGTACAAGGTTTTTGTCAACCAGCAACTACCAGAGCATATATCGATAACGAAATAAATTTGGTCGAGGTGATTAAGAATCACTATATAGGTGACAAATGAACTTGTTTTTGCAACTTCATGCGAACTTGAACCACCACTGACTTCAAATCCTGTACCAGCAAACCCAAGTGTTACATGATTGGACGCGAATTGAAAAACTCCATCTCTGTGCTGGAGCGCTTGTTTAATCCAGAAGGTCCAGATAACACCATGGTAGGTCTGGTCATTAAATAAAACCTTGCCAAATGAATACAAATGCTGAGCAGTTGTAATTGTCAGCGAGCATTTCTTGTCAAATGGACTAAAGTGTTTTGCTGAAACGAAGATTCTTGATGGAACATCTTGTTTACCTTCCAAAATCCCCATATGCACTAACGCCAAGGCGTACATACTAAGGTTGGCGTGTGTAATTATCCAAACGAGGTCCACTTTGGAACTATTCGGATTAAGTAAAACTGTATCCCGTACAATATCGTCTAAACTAACGTATGGACTCTCAAACTGACTATAGACAGGCTTGACAACAAGAATATCACAAGATCCATACAATGCCTCGTTGATTTGTATGGGGAATGTTGTGACGACGGATAGCAGACATGCCAATAGGAGACATGTAAACAGCTTGACATACATGTTATTTTGAGATACTTGGCAACAATACTCCCAAATCTTTACAAAAAATACCACGATTGATAATCGTGAAGCCGTATAATACAGGAGTTTTTGGTTCTTGTGATCTGAGAAACCTGTTTGTAAGAATTGACGAAGTGGACTGAGTTTGAGGAAAATTATTCTACAATCAGATATCAGAAGCATTTATGTACGCAACTCAACTACGTCTCAATCTAAAAATATCTGACAATTTTTTAATACTCGCTAGGATTACAGGAATTGTACCTATACAAATCGTAGGACTTCAATTTAATCCTGGAGAAAGCTTTTGCATTCTTTGTTTCTTAAATGGTTTTAAGTCTATCAGATTATGCTGTGGACGCTGTTTTCGTGTGTGTGCTTCTTCTTGAATAATACTACCTGAAAATGTCTGTCTTTTTAAAAATATCTTCAACACACCTGAATTAATCAACTAATGTTGTACGGGATTTGTATTCTATTTCAAAGAATCCTTACCAAATTTGGAAATAACTTGATATATTTTCGTTTATTTAGTGTGCCGATAACTGCTAAAAATAATATTTCTGGGCGAAAGAAATGCTATAAAATTAAATATAAACGCAACTAATGGTATTTAAAAATTGTATACAGAAGCTCTTCCAAGTGTATGTCAAAACCTGCATTTGGCTTTGAAATTTGGCTCACATCTAATCTCATTCTTCGTTAAACTCGGTGTTGGTCGAAAGGAAAAACGAACAGTCTAACAAACACTGAAAAATCTGACAGGTAAAGTGCATGCCGAACAAGCAAGTGATTTTATTTGCCGAGAGAAATGAACTACGCATTCGTAGACCCATAATGCGGATACTAACTGTACATGATGCCATCATCAAATTTCAATCAAATCAAGTCAAAAACTTTTCAATCAAATATTTTTTTTTTATTTGAATGCTATGAAGGAGATTTACAGGAGAGAAGGAATTCTTTGCATTTATGAATATTTCAGCAAAAAAATTCGACAGTGCAGTCATAAATAACAAAACAAATATATTGGAAATGATGGCTAGGGGTGATTTACCCAAAAGTGGTAATGGAATTGGATTTGAATCTATATAAGATAAAAATGAAGGCAGGTGGGTTTCGGCACGAAAAAGTTGCCTTTGAGTCACCGCATAGTCCATGAGTGACTTCAAAAATTCATGCAATTGACTCTATGAACATGCTACAAAGACAGTAATGAATCGCCGGCTTTAATTCTTTCCGAGTATAACCGGAGTAACTGAGGCTAAATCAGGGATGTTTGTAATAGGACTAATCCAAAACATATCCGAATCCGGAATCCCCAAATGCAGTTTTAAACCCTTGAGTATGATAGTTACATGGATATGTAGATGTTATGAAAGTAACAGGTACTGGTTGTGTCACGACATGACAAAAAAGTATTATAAATAACATGAAATATAACAGAAAATTTCATGGGTCGGAATTCGTTTATATTTAATGCAATCGTACATTTCTTAGGGATTTTTTCACGCCACTTGCTGGTCCGTGTTAATTCGCATACCTGATGAAATCTAACATATACTAATTTTTGTCGTGTTCGAGGTACAAAAGGCCTTGTTCTACTATTTTTGGTATTATTCACCAAGTTATTGTTTGTTCTATGTAAGGTACATTAGACTTTGGCCAAATATATTCACATTGCTTATACGGTTACGTCGCATTATAAAGGTATTTCTGTTCTACTGTGCATACGTGGAATATATTCCACCAGCGTATAACACCTACAAAACTTGTCGCAGGATGTTTCTTCTACTCTTACCCATGGCGGCTGCGTTTCCAATAGAAATTAACACGTCCCTGTTTAGTTCCTGTGACATTCTTTTAGTCAGACCCGTCTATTATATAATTGAAAGCCCTTATGCTAACTTAAACCATATTTTGAGTCATACTGTTGAGCATCAAAGAACGGAAAACGAAATAATTTTCACATGGTTCATAACTAATACGAAATTGAGTATGTTAGGGCTATCTTTGGAGTATGGCAGAATCTTAGAGGGTTCCCAAGGAGCTAGAAATTTAACTTACTTCACTCGAAAGTACTCTTTTCGTCATGGAAAGAAGTGCACAGTCACTTTGACAACGGCGCAACACATGATATCTTATCAAAGCGTTACCTACACTGCCCATATGACGCATAGTATTCTTTGGAACTTCTGGATCAGCCAGGCTCTTCAAAGAACTGGAGGAGTTTTTCAGTTTAGCTCGGATCATGTAACGGTTGGTGTAGCTGGCCCAGGTTTTAGACTTGGAGTGGAAACAACCGCGCCAGAAGTTGTAAAATCAAGCCCGTTTATAACGTACATTGTTATTGTAAACACACAAGAAGAGGTAGTCTTTTTCATTGATATATGTTCCGGGAGCTGCTTCTTGACGAAATTCTTGTACACTAGAACCCCAATTTTTGTCGGACCTCTCGGTTATCTTATATTGGCATATGACCCACCGCAAACAAAGGTTAAATTCATTTCCTTTACGACCGATCTAACCAGTGCCAGGAACCAGGAATGCCATCAAAATGATTACATTGGGAGTAGTTTCCGACTTAATTCAATTTGCACTGATCCAGTGATCGCCCCCTTAGCTGAGACTGCACTCAAACTAAATATTACATTGGTATTTGGTGGAAGAATATTGGATGGTGATCCAATTGTCTACTTTGACGGACTAGTGCATAAGTTTCACATAAATAATTTGAGTATACTTAAAACGAACCTTAATGCTGGAACGTTAGTGTACGATTCTGCATGGAGTTTTGTTCCATTGTACTGCATCGGCAAGCTTCGTTACAGGGGCATCAATATTTTGTATGTTGTGTTTGAGGCCTTTGACCATGGCACTTGGGTGGGTCTGGCTTGCTCGTTGAGTTTTGTTTACATCTACCTAAAGCTAGTCAAGTCTTACCACAAAATAGGAGCAGCCTTCGAGATTGTCACATTGATTCTTCAGCGGTGTGCAAAAGATCGCGAAACAGCCCGTGTGTCAGTGCTGATTGCTTGTTTTTTCCTAGAATTTCTGTACCTCTCAAAGACAACAGAAATGATCATTGTGCCTCCTGATATATACCAGGCTACATCACTGGCCGAATTGTTAAACAAGGGGAATAAACTTGTGCTAAGTATATCGCCACTAACGGAACAAACGCAAATTGCCACTCGAAACACGGCAGTAAGTACAATGTTAGTGGACATAGTAGGCGAAGGGTTTGAAGGCGAATTTTCTGTTGAAAAGTACTGGGGACCGAACTTCATTCGTACAAAGTATGCATCCTATGAGGAATTTTTGGGCGCGTATTACATGTACGTCTTGCAGTATACTAGTATTATGTTAAAACCCGTGGCGACTATTGGAAACTACTTCAAGAGAATAATGACAGATGAGCAGGTGTTCCAGTCACGGTTCGTTCCTCGGGCGAGAGGCTATACATGCTACAGTATAAATAAGAAATATGGCAGCGACTTTGACTTTTATTATATATTTTCAAGGTACCGTAATGAGTTTGTTAAAGTTTTAAAAAGATATCTGAACGATAGCGGCTTAAGACTCTTCTGGATTGATCTCGGAGACAGTTTCCTACAAAGATCCGCTAAAGTTACAGAATCTGCTACTGTCGATACAATCAAAATGCAAGATGATAGAGTAATTGCAATATTTAGCGCTTTTGTGCTTGGTCTAGGCATGTCGGGATTAGTATTCATGAGGGAGAAAAGAATAAGTTGTATAAATTTTATTCCGAAAGATGCAATTGTTTCATTTATCACATATTGCTGGGAAAGGTGGGTAGTAGCAATCTACATTAAGTTAAAATTCAAACTTATTATATTACTACATGAACTATATCTCTTGGTACTAATATAAATTAAAATATGTCCTTTTTGTTATTAAACGTATGCAACATTCTCATCCCCTTCAAATGGGGTGTGTCATACGTTACAGTAAGCTTGTATACAAAATGATTTTGTTTTGTTTCCCAAAATGATTAATAGCTGCCTGCATGCAATAAAAGTGTTAGTATAATTTTTTCTCTCTGTATTTTTATGAATAAATTTGGGAACCAGCTTTTGTATTTCAACTATTTCAAATTGGCGTATTTTATACTACAAATATTCAAGGTCTGACTTTGATTAATGTAATTCCTCGTAGCTGTCTTTTCATTATTAGACATTTTTTACTTAAAACAAACAAATTTAGCACTTCTTACTTATGTACATAATCAGTCGTCTTATGCTGCATTATTTTATCCACTACTACGTAACTGGAGCCATAAGTCTAACAAGTGTTTGTTTCATTTTATGAATGATAGTACTAGCTTGAGGCAATATAAAAATGATGTAACGATTGGTATAGAATAAATAAGAAATCGCTTGGTTTACGTGCAATCTAATTGTTTTGTATCGATTATCTATCCTTGAAAACGAAATGCTACAAGCCATATAGTCTCAATGTAGGTAGCTCCCACGCGTTGTTATAATGAATCATTAAAACGGCACGTGCACGTGTGGAATACTAACATTGAGACTATCCGGCTGCTAGTATTTTTCTTTAACACAAACAATTTCAGCATTGGATTATATGATTCATTTCAATAAACACACGAGGCTGCGAAACTCAATAACACTTTTGTTATGCCAGATGACCAGAAGTTAGTTTCGAACTGACGTTCAAGCATAAATCTTCTGTAACATCATTCAAGTCTTAAAGAAGAACTTTATTTATAATAAGCATCAGATCGGTCCGGTATTTATTGTCTAATTCTCACAAAAAGTATAGAATTTTTAGTGAGGAAGATGATCGAGACTTGTACTACCCCGGTTCTGTAGAGTACTATTTTGCACCCCCTTTTGTGTCCAGATCCTATATATTTGTTGACGATTTAATATCAGCAGCGACCCTAAATTATGGTGAAATTTGTGAAAACATCAATTATTTAGGCCGTTATCGACGGGACTTTCATGATACTGATTTCCATGGAGAATTACCGGGAAAGCTTGCAGTTGCACTTCTAGATAAACCAAACTCTGCAGAAGGTACCATGATATTATCATCAGTTCACTTGTACCAGAATTGTGAATTGTTTTCTAAAACTCCATTGAATGCACTGTCACAAGCTTTGCAGACGATAGAAGACCTTGAAACTGAAATGGAGCCAGTTCACCAATATTGGGTTGGTGCGCTATCACCCAGACTCAATCCGTACAGTTTTGCGTCTGCCCTTGAGGAATGTGTTACAAGAGATTTGCTTCAAATAGTTTCCTTGAATGACCAACCCGAGATGTATGAACGACGAATTGCACAAGCACAAGCCCACATTCTAAAAACTATCCTAAGAAACTTTACGTATGCAATTACCCTAAATATCTTGTGCGAAATTACTCAAGGTAAGTTTGCACGTCGTAAAGTTTACCACTCGCAAATGCATTATCTGAAAGCATTTATTGACCGCCCTTATCCACTTTTTTCAATCCCGTTCGGTTTTCCGTTTTACTTTAACGACACATCCAAAGCTTTTGTTTTTGCGACTACATTGACAAAAGGTTCTTCATCTTTACCATTCGCGGAGCTTTATAATGTCTTTGAACCTGATGTTTGGGCTGTGTCAATATCAATTTTGTTTCTAACAGCTATTTTTCTGGGTCAAACTAAAAAGAGATGCGGTCAAATATTACCAATAATTAAGTGTTTATTAGAGCAAGGGGACCCATTTTCGTCGATGTTATGCAACAATAAGCACGTGAAAATAATATTAGCGGGAATATGGTGTGCCTGTCTCCTCTTAAGCAACGCCTACAAAAATAACAACGTTTACAACATGGTTCTTCCCCGCAGATTGATGTTGTTTGTAACGTTGAACGAGTTGGAAGCATCGGAATTCGTTATTTACACCCGCTTGTATCAAGCTAGTCACTGGTTTTCATATCGTTTTGGTTTTAATGGTGATGCAATTCAACGCAAGGAAAATGATGTATTACCCCAATTGATAAAGCAGCCGGCATATAACTATTACTTTTCAGTTCCA
>JAAXOA010002539.1:0-13007 GCA_036561885.1 Salina celebensis | reverse complement strand
CTAAAATATTGTGCGCTATGTGAAAAGCTATAAATGTCTCTGTACTCGATATGGCGTGTTTAAACAATGAACCAATGTAACTCATGATGAAAATCAAGTACTTTCTTTCTACACGGTTTCAATGAAAACAAAGTTTTTATCTTAACCGCAATGTTAACTGGTACAAAAACTACAAAAGTAATGACGATGACTAATAAAACCAGCCGACCCAGAGTAAAACCGAGACTTCAATGTTGCATTACGACATTTGAAAGGGTGGTCGTTTTATACAGACGGTTATCATCTTGTTGACCGCTAAAGAAGGGGAAATGTTTGTAGCGAAAATTAAACGAAAAATATACCTATCCAAAAGCTATTTTTCCGAAGACATTGTTATGTCTCTACCTTATTAAGAAAAATGAAAAATTGCTCAATACTCTGTCGGTCGTCGCATATCTATCGAACCAACAACCCGTCTCCGTTCAATAATTTATTGCTATCATATGCGGCAATGAAATGCTCTGTACGTTGGCACACCACTATTTTTATGATTGGTTCAGTTGTATCATTTCAACTATGTGTCTGTGAAAAACACAGCGTATCAATTCATTTTACGGTTATAACGTAAAAAATAGAGTAAAAGTGGAATTTCTCAAAAATATTTTTTATAAGCTCCATATGAAAAAGAAAAATATGTAATAAGTTGTGTGCTAGGGTTAAATCCATGTTTGATACAATCCATTGTATTCAAACTCCATGGTGTGACATGACTCTGATGTGATTTAATAGGGAATTAATAGCTAAACCTTCCAAGCCACCCTCAGCGGAGAGAACAAGTACATCCTGCATGACATGATTCTTACTCAGGTGATGGATTCATTGAAAGAATAAATATAAACAGACATTAAATTCTAAACATTTCCTTCCAAGTTTTAAGATCCTATTGTATATTCTGAGGCTAACAATGCATTAAAAACAAAAATGTTGGATGTACTACTCGCAAGAGAAAACAACACAGATAATTTTAAAAGCTTTGAAGGTCTGTTTGCATTGTATTAAAGGTTACGTGTAAAGGTGCCAAGAAGTATTTTCAAGAATGTATGTAAGTGTTCTCGTAAAAGAGTTTTCCTCCGTATGTGTAGAGTCAACCTATTAATTCCGTTGTAGAGGAAATATTTCAACCAAAACGATATTTATGCAGGTACACGCAACAATAACAAAAGAAGAGCCTGGCCAAATAATAATATTTGATCTCTTACGACTCTTATTTTCCTATTTTTGAATCACCAAATCAAACATCTTCGTGTATGTAAAAATATGTAGACGAAGCCAAACTGAGTAGCCAAAAACATGCTCACAACATCCTTTCTCTTGCCAGCAAACACACCTGTGCCAACATTGAAGACGAGACCCTGGGACTTTCAGGCATTTGAAGGTTCTACAAATAATCAATTGAATGCATATTTTGTTATGAAATTATAAGCTTTCAGATTATAAAAACAATCTTTCATGTGCTCATATAAATTATATTCAAATGCGTCTCGGAAGGATCGTGAGAAATTAATTAGTTGTGTGATGTGATGTTACGTAAATTATGAACATCAATGTTGTAGAAAAGAAACATCGTTTTCACTTAAAAATTTATTTGATTGGTAATGATGATGAAATATGATGGAAATAGGGGAATTAAGGTTTAATAGTCAGTAGGGTAAACATATTTTCATTCCAAGCGGCAAATAGAAAATCCTGCAAACCGGTTAGATACGCGTGATATCTCTGCATGAATGAAGAAACAGCACATCACCACGTCATGTCATCAGTATATTTCTTCAAAAGACATACTTGTTTCCTAAACAAGTATGAATATATATTTTTTGCGTCTTCTCGCACTTTGTAATCACCACCTTAGCTCGTGCCATCACCTCTGTCTCGCTAAACAGGTATCGCACTAATAAGTTAAACCCGGCTTGGGATAATGATGACTCTGCAAATTGCGCTTTTAAAGCCACACAGAGCATTCAGTAGGACGTAAGTGTAATTGACGAAGTTTGGACTGACAGTTATTGCTATTGACAGTTATACATCGGCCTTGCCACCTATCACTTTGTATATGAAAGAAGCATTCTAACGCTCACATTATTATGGATTTGTTGAGTACATTTTAAAGCAATGGTTCGCCAGATTTATCGGTCTGAATGACAGACTGAAAGCTTGAGAAACCAAGCAGGATTATATTCAAAGATAGTTGAACCGGTAACAAAAGCATGAAATGAACACACGCATACTAACAAGGCAACGACAACCTCCCGTTTTTATACGTGTCACAACAACACTTCCCGAAGAAATCGAACATGATCAATTTCTCGCTTTATTGCATATGAATGTCGATTTTAGTTCCCCTCGTTTCCTCCTTTTGTTAGGATTCCAACGTGAAATGACGATAAAGTGATAAACATCCAAAACACGGTATCATTCCTACCTGGTGGCGTGTGAACCCGGGCTTCTTGCAGCTGACTTGTTTTTCGTTCATAGAATCCAAAAGGCGAGAGCTTTTCTAGCCAAGCGTACCAAATTTTTCGTACCAGTCAACGAGCATAAAAATATCATATATATTTTTTTAGCTTTACACCTTGCTTTCACCGGGAGCAATAATGAACCCGCGACGTTGATAAACAGACCTTAGAATGGCGGATGCTCGTCTTTCATAAAAACGTATTTGACAATGCCACGGGATATAAAAGAAAGCAAAGAAGGAAGCTCCATACAGCGAAGGAAACAGCAGCTGAATGTAGACCTGAATAAGGAAAGTGACAGGAGATCTGGAAAAGCGCCTTTCTCTACTACTCCCAAAGAATTATTATTCATTCGACGTGCATGTGTCAGTGTAAACCCTTTTCTTTCTCGGTATGGAAAGTTAAGGCGGTAATTTCTTAGAGTTAAAATTGCCCTTCTACTTTCAGATAGCCGAACGAAGGAAAAAAACTCCACACGGAAAAGTGATGATACCAAGCTGATGTGAGTGATAAGTTTCACGATACGATAACAACAATGTTCTACCATGAATCAGCTAGATATCGATCATCATTCCATCAGGAATACATAATATTGAATGTGAATGAAGCGCTTCAATTATAAAAATGGGGAATAGTGTGTGCTTTTGTTGGGAGGGTATTTTTATGCATCCGTAATATTGTATACAACCTAGCAAGGCTGTCATTCACACTTCATCGATGCACTTCTTGCAAATTGCTGTTTTCATCAATAATTCTGATTTCCTAAAAACTTCTGGCTCCTTAACTTCAAGCTGACAAATTATAAAAGACGAATAAAAAGTTTTTCTTTCGTTTTCCGACTCGGATGAATCCCATGAGTATTTCTCTGTTACTGCCGTAAATATATGATTTTCTTCCCCTGGTTACTTTAGAATAATGCTGACTGATGTAATCCAACGCACACGGATTCAGTCCATAGCAACAGATAAGTGACATCCGTGGTTTCTGGGTTGCTATAAAATCTTGTAAATGAACTGTGATGATGTTAAATGTTGAGCAAATGGTTAGAACTTATTAACTACAACTAAATATATGCCTCATTCCAGCATTTTCATTTATTTTATGCATGGGAAACTTACAGTTCTCGCTTATTGAAAAATGTTGACCTCTCACCGTAACCTTACAAGTTGACCTTGGGCTGAATACTTTCATCGAAGAATATTTATCGATAGCGTTCCACAAAATATGGATCTGTCATAAGCAATCTAATAAATTAACACTGACCTATAACCTTTCTTTCAGTAAGTCATCGTACTAGTGAAGGTATCCGAATAACATCACGATTGAGCCCCGCAGATTTAAATTTTGTATGCATTTTACTTTATACAGCCTAGAAGAAAAGAACTTTTATAAAGATGAGTTCTAGTTTCTGGCCAGTTTGTGATGATAGACTTTTAAAAGTGTTACCTTTTTAAACAGAAAGAAACATTTGAAATTAGAAACACATTAATCACCAACTCATGTTGATATATTTACGACATTTCTTAGCTTAGGGAATCTATAATAACGGTTGCTAAAACAACATTCAATTTATACTTGTGAATTCCAGTAGCGTAAGAAACAGTTTTTTACTAACAAGTGCAAATTCGCACCAACTTGGCAGAGTCAACTTGATTTTTTACAAGGAACTTGATGCAATATCACACATGTGTGATTTTTGTAGTTCTAGTTAGCATTTGAAAACATTGTCATAAAACCAGTCACAAATACGTCCAAACATCGCAGATCATCAAGCGAAGACGAAAATCTACAGCATGTTCAATCTCTTGTAAAAATCACGCAAACATTATGTCATAAACCATTAAAAACTTCTCGTCGTGAGTTACAGTTCTCGTGATGATGATCCCAAAAAATATACATTGATAAACAGAGTGAGAGTTTAAGAATCTCCTTGGCTTTTAGAAGCCCACGTATTCTCTTTTCATTCATACTCTAATCTTATTCACTCTGAAAGACGAATTTTGTTGATCTCTTAATCCGTAAAACTCAAAACAGGAAAGGGATTTCAAAGATAGATGGCCAGTTTTCCCAGCTGCAATGAAGCTTGACTTAGCTTACAACAGCGCCAAATTAATCAAAACGACTTGCAGTTTTTTAAAGATTTTTATTTTAAAAACTTTATGCACTTTTCCTGTTTCTAGTAAGACTGGAATGTAAAGATAAAGACAAATACGCCAAGTCTTATTTCAAGAATCCAAACTTTGAACCAGTTCCATTTATCCATCCTTCTCAAACCCTTCCCTGTTTCACGCAAACACAACACATTAATATTGTCAACGCAAGATCGGCACCTTAAATAAACCGAGCAGCGCTTTGGCATATGTCGGACCGTTTTCTCATTTGCATATTGCCTTTAGCCCATGAAACAAATCAATTTAACGGTTAGTTGTCAAGAACACAACGATTATTCATTCAACGTGCGCATTTTCTTGCCTAAAATCTATCATGGGAAAGATTATGTGTGTGAATACTTCAAAACTTGTTTGATTAGTACCACATGCATGCATATATTCATCAAGATTATTACCTCAGGTAATTGTTTTTGCTGTACATCCCATTATTTTTTATAGTTATTCCTACTTACTACATTTTCCTGCTACATCTTACGTGGTGGTTATGGAAGGAAGAGTGTGTGTGGTGATATGGACACGCCACGTAAATTCGCTGATAGTTATTGCGCGAAAACCGGCGTGTCTTTTCGATTGAAAAGTGACTTTGTTACATGATACCATATGTAATACATGATACCCACGCTATTTTCATTTAAAATTTCAAACACGATGAGCACAATTAATCTAAAAGCGCAATAAAACATATATGTAAGAAAACAATAAAAATGCAATTGAATGGACCATCCTTCTTCCTATGGTAAAAGAGAAATGGGAGAAAGACTCGGTTTTTTCTCTTGTAGATGCATTGTGCGCATATTGCATTATCATCTTTCGTCGCCGGCGCCTATTCTCACTTCGCTGCCGACGCATTAATTACTTATATGAGGGCTATTAGCCACACAACAATAAAATAGCGTCCAATAAAAACCGTCTTCCGACACTGAAAATCATACAGTTGGTTTTATCCTTGTAAAAGCTCTCTTGTATTTGCACAGGAGAAACAAATTACTAAGAGCGGTAATAATTTACACGAGACTATTGTTTCTCCACAAAGTAACGACCTGTTATTTATTTATTTAGGAGAAACTTAGAGAAGTATTTCCCGACTTGCACACTATTTCCACTGCGAGAATCGTTCATTCCGGCGAAACGTTAATTAATTGCAGCTATAAAATACAACAAGACGTTTTTTTTCGCATTCTCTGACTCCAACAAGCCTAAAAATTGACTTGACTCCAACTTGACGACTTTCTTGTTAATGAATTCATAAAGATTCCTTTGGAATGTAAAAGCAAGCAGTTTCTTAGTAATGTCTATTTTTACCGCTTACTCAAGAAGGATGATAGGGAATGGAACTACCGGAAATAAAAAAAATCGACTCATTTGGATAATAAACTTTCTTTGTATACACAAGCCTCCCCTTTTTTTCTACAACTCAACTGAGCTTTACTTGTTGGAAATGGCCTACTCTTAAAAACAGAAATCAGAATCGTTTCACATACTTAGCTGTGCACCCATACAAAACGATGATTTCAGAGGTTGCCATGACTTTTTAGTAATGAAACCGAACACGGCCTTTTCAAAAGGCATGTACCGTTGCAAGTCAACCAGTTATGCAATGTTGGTTCCATATGACGCTATCTTAGACCAACACTCATAGTCGACTACTCCAATAAAATGGTGAAGTATCAGTTGACAGTTTCTTGCCAACGGACAGTTTGCACAAAATACATCAACTATTTTGTATAAAATGACAGATAACAGAAAAAATTCTGTCGTAATTCCAGAAGCTTGTAATCACTCGAGTAATTAATACATGAGATCGATTACGTTTATGCAAACGAGAACAATTAGTACTGCCTTGACAGCTTACTGAATCGGTAATATGTATCCATGTCATCTCATGTTCCTCAACCGTACTCACATCAAAGATATTGCCAAGTGTTTAAATAATGTGTAAAGAAAATGAGGTAACACAATACCAAACAAAAAAACAATCTAGTCGAGGAAGTTTTAAGTGCAACTCTTGTTATCCGCGATGATGACAAGCGCGAGACATTCTTACTTTTTTTACAACGCTCTGCTCAAGTCGTGACTCGCAAGTGTAATTACTCCTGCGGGGAAAAATAACTTTGTGTAGGCTCAAGGCAGCAGGAGCAATATATTTTGTCTGAATGGCAAATCAAAATTCTAAAGCAAACAAGTGAATAGCTTGAGAAACAAAAACAGTTTACACAACGTCCCTTTATAGTCGTATACTTTTCTCTTTTTTAAAATCCATTAGGTTGATCACCACAGATGCATCGGCGACACCTTCAAGGCACGCTCATAAAGCGAAGTGTCTTCATATTTTTTTACGACATAAAGCCATTCTATTTTTTCGGGATGACATTATATCACGTAAAAAGCGTCTTGATAAATGCTTAAGCATGTGCATAACCGATCTATTTGAAACATTTTTAGACTAAATGGAAGATTTTCTTGGTCGATAACAATTGTTAATGCCTCAAGAATACAAGGGAAAAATGATCATCTCGCTCATTGTTACATCTATTTGTATGAAAAACCTTTATAATTTGGTGTTGCGCATAGACCCAAAGGTGAAATATGAGGTCGACACTAACCTGATGAACTATGCTACACAAAACTACTTAACCCTTTATGCAGTATCTACACCTGTTCCACGATACAGATTATGAGGAATAATAATAACAATAATGATAATGAGAGTGTGTTTTTACCTTTGTAGCTCACCATAAACACAATGATAAAAGTTATAAGGGAAGCGACATAAGCTTTTAAACGACTAGAAAATATTTTTAGAAAACAGATTTGCCTAGATTTTCTCTGTGTTTATAATGGAGCCTGATTAAAGTCGTAAATCAAGGTATCGAAACTGCACTTCTCAAGGCGACCACATTATCTCTTAATCTTTTGAGTCATCCCACGAGTGCATTTACTTTTTTTACCACACATTTGGTTTCGCCTGTTATTTCCTTCATGATTTTGTACATCTAGATATAAATTCGTGAGTGTTTTCCTCGTCGATCTTTTGTCATACATTTTGTGGACTAGCTGCATGCTCTAAATATCAAAGAATTATATCGGTTGTCAAAAAAGCAATAATATCACTTGTTTGGTGGAGAGAGCAAATAAGACTTTTTTTACAGCAGACTTTTGCTTCTAGCTGGGAATTCTTTGCTGTCTGCAATTTTCTTGATTTTTCTCAGTTATTATCACTAATATGCTTAGAAAATAAAAATAAACCATCCAATTACTGCTAAAAACGACGATTTAGTTTTTCTTTTCTTCTCTGGTTGAATAAAAAGGAGCACAAACAAGTATTATTACGCGTTTATGTGCATGATGGGTCTGTGTGTGCAATCTTGTTAATCACTTACATTATCAAGATGATGACGATGAGGACAAGCATGACGGTGATTCGCCACTGGTTAAAGTCTCAATGGACTCATGAAAATAACATGGACCAGTTGTGCTTTTAAATCTTTCAATTTAGCAAAATCCACGAGATTTTTTTTATTCTTCTTAAAGAATTAAAAGAGGAAATCTTCTTGAGAGGAAAGAAGTAGATTTTAATATAATTCGTCAACCAAATTACTTTACTTCTTTTTTTGCCTACAGCAGAGCAAACATCATGCATAACACAATACAGAAAAATAATATGTCGTGCTACAAGGCTTCCCCAATCTTATTCTCAGTTAGTTTTATTCTTCCAACTCTTTAAAAATAATAGGTTTTCTCTCTCTCTTCAAACAATAAACCAAGCTTCACTCACAAAAAATATGTACACGCACTAACAACCAAAAGTTGCAAAGATATATTCTTTTTTTACAAAGACACAAAACGACACAGTTAACGTCGTAATCGTAAATTAGAAATAAAAAACAAGACTGTGTACATCACTAACTAACAAAATGTATTTCTTAGAAGAAGAGAAAAAAAATACGACAAGGCATTCATGTAGTAAAAGCGTCACAAAAATTCTCATCCTCTAGGAAAACGGTCGTGTACATTGCGAGATCAAGACTGGCTACATCATCTTGGATAATTCTCTTGATGAAACACATCAACAACAGGAAAAAAAGCCAAATGTTCGTCAACACAATATAGCAATGGAGATACACATGCATGGCCCTCTCAATTTATGAGGGCCATTGAGTCATTTAACTTTCTTAATTCACGATTGGAATTGCTTGCTTGAAAGAAGAAACGGTGGAAGAGAAAAATAAAGTTACTTTCTTTCCCAGTGCAACAACTGCTTGATAAAGAAACGATTTGGAAAACACAGGGAACTTGAACATGATATGGCTATCCAATGGAGTTGTAATATCATTCATTTACTTTCAACACATCTACATAAACTTTTCTGCACGGTTTTTTTTGGCAACAAGATGTTTGCGTGATACATTTTTAAGCGATTCAGTTTTATGCAAATGCTCAGAAGAGAGCTACCCAGCTACCAGGAAAGCCCGGATACGCACACGTGGTGCTTCCAGTGCTTGCTTGAAAGAAGAAACGGTGGAAGAGAAAAATAAAGTTACTTTCTTTCCCAGTGCAACAACTGCTTGATAAAGAAACGATTTGGAAAACACAGGGAACTAGAACATGATATGGCTATCCAATGGAGTTGTAATATCATTCATTTACTTTCAACACGTCTCCATAAACTATTCTGCACGGTTTTTTTGGCAACAAAATGTTTGCGTGATACATTTTTAAGCGATTCAGTTTTATGCAAATGCTCAGAAGAGAGCTACCCAGCTACCAGGAAAGCCCGGATACGCACACGTGGTGCTTCCAGTAGCTTAAAACGCAAGACTCGTGACAGATCTAACTTTTAAAAGAAACCTTCAAACTTTTGGAGAAGTAGAAAAACAAAAGTTTTTACCGCGTCTTTAAAACAAACTTTATAATTCCTGGGAATACAATATATAGCATTGAGTCAATAGGTACAGAAAAATACTTGGAAAAAGTACAAATTCTTTTTTTAAGATGTTGCAAAGCATTCAATAACATTCGCACAATGCTAGAATATTAACTAAAATCCTGAACTTTTTTTGGGCCCATGCGTTACGCTTTGTCATGTAGGGATTTGGAAAAAAAGACTCACTCAGTTTATTCGTTTCTGATACAAAATGAACATAGGTATTGCATATTTACTCCCCCTGAGATGCCTCTTACAGCGAAACAGTCTTTATGCTCTAATCTAAAATTCTACCAGATCATTTACGTCAATCTAAATTTCCACATTTATTTTGTTTTTTTTTCTCGAACGATCGAAGAGCAGTGCTCACAAAGTGTTATAGGTTAAATCCCTTTATACGAGATTTGATCTTGTGAATATACGAAAGCCGAGAATTATGCGTCATGTCAAAGGGGAAGCTTATGGCGATTATCATATTATATTTTTCCGGCAAACTTGGCTATGGCTGTATTTCACAAGAAAATAAATTTGATTCACCCTTTCCCTACAAGAAAGGTTAAATCAACCTTAGTCAAGTAAAGATTGAGTGGTTAAGACCTTTAATGGATCTAGCAAATTTTACAGCAATAATCACGAAGCTTTAATTTAGTTGGACTAACAATTATTTTTATCATGGCGAATGAATATTATAATAACTGTTAACTTTAAAACCCCTTAATAACCGATAGCGTGGCAATTTCTGTAACATAAGTTGTTCTATCTGTACATGATATGACTTAAACTTGTACATACTACTTTAGCCCCAAACACATGGAATAATTAGGCCGATTTTGAAAACCTGCTTTGCATTTGAATACACGTGTAAACATTACATTGGATTAAAGCGAATTTAGTGGTGAACAATAATTGCAGCAGAATTCATCACCGTAACTGGGACTGGATATAATCAGAGGTTAAACGAAAATTTCCCATGTAAGCTCTCATTTTCACACATTCGGGTAAAACTTTTCGTTCTACAAACGGTGTACATATGTATATACATAATACATATATACTGCGGCATATAGTATCAGCCTTAATGAGGATTCAAACGACTGAAGATACGCTTTTCTTCTTATGTTTTCGTACACCGTGCTACTCCACCATCACTGATGATGTTGTTGCCGGTGATGATAATGTCGATGTGACGATGATAACTACTTAACTAGCTATGCGAAGAAGCCGGATTATTGCTAACAAGCCATGAAAAAGAGGAGTGAACTGGGAACTACTTTGAGGATGCATAACAAAGTGGATATAAAAGGCCGCAAGAAAACATCAAGACTCATCAGCAGCTGTCATGAGCGATTTGTCTTGATGAAGCTAAAAAGTCCCTTTTTCCTCCAGTTTATCGATCCTTTCCAAAACGGTACGGTTAATTCTATTCCAGCAGGTGTTTATACATCTCTAGATCCTTTGTCCACGTGAGTTTTACATAGAGCTTTATTTCGTACATCACAATCAACATCAAACTTGTTAAACAGTCTTATAGCACAAATATACATAATATCCAATCAGTGAATAAAATGGCTGAAAAAGTTGTATTACAGGTGCAGTACAAAATACAGCGTTCGGACTTAATCTCCATTCATTTCAGCTTCTACCTACATTTTCCTTTAAATCTCTCATAATGAGGCTGTGTGGTTAGGTTCAAGAGGATTTCAGAATGATGCACAGCACTGAAGCGTACGCCTTCCTCATTTGTTACACCACTTTTGTTATGTTTTTGCTAGCTAGTCGAATCTATTTAGAAAATGGTTGAGGATCGTTCGTCTCTCTATCCCTCTCTTGCACCTCATTATCGTCATTTGCATTTTCCAGTACAATCGAATAGATTAAGGCTTTAGATCTTATTGTTAAAATGGGATTATAACTTGACGCGGTAACACTTGTTTTGCCTTTTCGTGTACGAGTACCATTTCACTATTAGAGGGAAAGTTTCGCTGTAATCAAGTCCAAAATCCGTAAATTTTTACCTCTAAACATTCCTCACGATCAACAGATAACTGAAAAAAAAACTGAAAATGTAAATAAGAACTTGTTTATTGAAGTTACATGCTAATGATCTATGTGTATGATTTTTTGTTCCATAACAGGCATAAATTGTAAAGTTCTTACATTGCTCTATAACTAATTTAACATCAACAACAAGTCCAAGTAAAAATCAGGTAGAGGTAGGTAATGTAACCTGAGCCTAAATAGTCCACAATCGACCA
Organism: Salina celebensis; assembly: GCA_036561885.1. Classification (NCBI taxonomy): domain Eukaryota; kingdom Metazoa; phylum Arthropoda; class Collembola; order Entomobryomorpha; family Paronellidae; genus Salina; species Salina celebensis. The sequence continues at coordinate 1,165 of JAAXOA010002539.1, read as the reverse complement.
ATACTCTTACAACTTTTGTATTTCCGTCCAAAGACCCCTTTTGTGAGATGGAATAGTGGTTAAACGCATCTTCGGATTGAATCCTAAATGGAAGTTTACGATCTATTTTCTCAAGCAGTTAATGTATTATAAAATATTTTATGGGATGACCGTGGAAATGAAATAACCACACAACCAAAGATTCTTTCTCACTTAAGGTGCTAACGAAGGAAATAACATCAACACAGCTTACAATCCTATTCTGGGAAGAAAGAAAGGAGGTATAGGCAAATTATTTTATCTCATCCAGAGAAGAAAGAGATGCGAAGCGATAAAAACTCTACACACAACGATTTACATAAATATATAATGACATTTGCTTTTGAAGCCCTTTTTTAAAAGAATGCTCTTTGCTTCACAATATTCATGAGGAGCATTATAAATAAATAAATACCACCAGAGAGTAAAAGCTCGAATTGAATTGTGTCATTCTGAACCGAAGAATATTTTTACCGTCTTCCAGTACGAGGGTCTCCCCTTCGTCCTATATGACCATGACCATAAAACATTAACGTTTTCAGCACGGTTATTAAAATTGGTCATGCATCAGTAATCCCTTGCGCTGAATTATTACGCACACAGTGAGCAGACCCAGGCCCAACACACAAAATTCATAGAGCACCCTTCAATACATCTAATAAGATTTTCTTCTGAACACTCAAGTCGTTAATCACCATCTCAGCGGAGAGCTGGAAAGATGATAAGTACAAAATGCATACAAGTGTAAATACGCATACCAAAAGTGGGAAAATAACTTTCGACTTGTAAATATTTTTATATCCTATTTCACTAAGAACAGACAAGATACATTCCTTATATAGAAAATGGAAGCCTCCTCTTGTTCTTTGAAAGTTCATAGGAAGTCTTGGCAATCTTCAAAACATCTTAAAACTACAAATATTTTCATAATTTCAAAACCTAATATTCCTAGCTGTCAATGAGTAGAACTTTCTAAGCAGAAAACAATGCTAACATTTATAGGAAAGGTAAACAGAAACAATCAAAGTGAAGACCTTTATGTCCACTAATTTTAAAACTACCTGGGGAGAATGAAGGCTGTGTGAAGCACTGACCCAATCGATTCAAAAAATCTTTCTTTCATTGAACACAGACATCATCCCAAGTT
>JAAXOA010002538.1:0-13013 GCA_036561885.1 Salina celebensis | reverse complement strand
TTGTACTGTTGCATCGAAAGCTTCTTGAGACTTAGGTGTCGCTCTGTTTGGGTGACTTGGACATCATTTTGCTTCTAAGTTACACTTATAACAAAAATTTGTATGGGGGTACAGGTAGAATGGAGACCCGTTTGTGGCCAACATTAGTTTTACGGTATATAAGTCGCCCAAACAGAGCTCCACCTAAGTCTCAAGAAGCTTTCGATCCAACAGTAGATGCAGCTATACTCATTTACACACCCAATTTATTTTACTTTCTTATGAATTCCTTATAGGGTCATTTTTCCAAGAAAAAAATAAACTATAAAAGTAAAACGAATCCTCACAACTTTCCCTTCAAAGCGACAAACTCCCAGAACAATTTGTTTTCTTCTGACAAGCTCATGAGCCAAAAAATATATACATAAGTGCGTACAAAAATCAAAGTGCATCTTCAAATCGATCTTTTTCCCCGCTTTTTTTCTTCTTCGTGTTACTTTGCTGGATTAAATTACGGTTATGCATGCCCCCTGAAATTCACAGATTTTTTTATTTATTTTCTGCCAAAAGATCAAACAAGGTGAAATCTCAGTGAAAACTAAACTCTTTAATAAACCACTGTCGATTTTTTTGGCCATTTTTTTTGCCCTGAAGTGGGTGTCAAACCAAGTCTCGTGTAATAATATCCTTTTCACCACTAGGTAGTGACAGGAGAAAGCGGGCCCTTTTTTAAAAAATGAAGTGTCCCGTGTTTTTACCATATTTTTTCAATAAAAAGCTCTAAACTGTTTTTTTTACACACTTGCCGAGAAGCGAGGTGTTTTTTTCTTATTATTTTTGCACTAGCTGTAAATAACGGATGATGGCTTTTTTTCTCAGAGAAAGTTAAAAAAACAAGCACTGAAGAGTTTGTCGTTTTGCCCAGATTGGGAATCACACCAGACAGATTTATTATGCGGAATAAGTTGCGAAAAAAAAACCCAGCCTCGCTTGATTTATGGCATTTTAATGAGGAAAAAACGGTCGTCTGTACTTTCTCCATTGTGTATCAAGTCTGCTTTCAATATTCAAAGGGAAAAATAAGTAGTTCGTTTAACTTGTAAAAGAAATTTCAAAACCAGAGATGGGTACGCACTTCAAAAGAGAGAAAAGACGGAGGGCATGGTTATTTGCGAAAAAAAAATATGCAATAAGACGACCAAAAGAGAAAGTCGTGTTTAGTCCTCACGGGTAATTAATCAAACAAAAGGGACACATTATGAAGAAGTGAGATAAACAAGAAAAAAAAAAACAATTAAGTGAACTAGTTAGCTATTAAGTGGAACAAATACGTGCACTGATTACATTCTCCTTTAAAAAAAAAAATCTTCAAGACACGCACGAACAAAAGCTTCGCTCATTTTCAAAAGTAAACTGAAAGAGTGAAAGCGTTTTGTAACTAATTAGAAAAGATATTTTGGACAAGTTGAGGTGATGATGAAAAGACTCACACAAGGAGACAATCAACTGCTTTGTTTACCACACTCATTTGAATGAATAAACAAACACTGTAAAGAGTTTTTCACTTGTCACTTTTCCTCAAACATGGCGAGATGTAAACAAATTACGTTACGAGAAATGATGTTGGTGTTGTTTCAGCGAAGAGCTACGTTCTTTAAAAGGTTTGAAAGCAGCGGGTCGATCGACCGGGCCGGCTAACGAATCAGATGTCCAAGGCATTTTGCAATGGATATTGACACAGAAAATTGCTGGAGGCTAGTGCTCTTGGCTAACTACGGTTTCGCCATAGGTTGAAAGGTGTCCAGTGTCCACTGCCAACTCTCTCAATATTTGAAATTGCCGCCAAATCAAGTTCCGCTCCTAAACAACTCACCCATCATTTTTACGTCACATAATATGCGTATGGCTTCGTGGTTATTTGGGCAGTATTGTTGAAAAAAGAAGATAAAAAAATATTTGTATGCCTTCCACTGGCGGGAAACATGATCCCCTATTAGATATAATGATTCTGCTTTCTTCACTCTTCCAAAACTTTCTTCCTGGAGACGTTCAACTATTCTAGGATGTTATCATATTCCATCTTTTTTTAAACTCCATTCCCAAGAATTAATCTTTTTCTCAGGGTAGTTTCCAGTTTATCATGCACAGGCCTGCCAATTTTGCATTTTTTAGTAAAAAACGGAAGTGAAAAGAGTATTTCTCGCGCTCCTCAACAAGTTGACACTTTCCATGAAAGTGATAACGTTTAATCGGATTTTCCCACAATTTCCAGGCTTACAAGCGTCAATTAAGTTTTTTTTTTCTCATTTTCATGCAAATGAACAGCTTTTCTATGCGAAAAAATAGCAAGAGTAAAATGAGTTAACTGGACACTTCAAGAATATTTTTATATTTTTTTTAGCTAATTCTTAAGTTTTTTTTTCTCATTTTCATGCAAATGAACAGCTTTTCTATGCGAAAAAATAGCAAGAGTAAAATGAGTTAACTGGACACTTCAAGAATATTTTTATATTTTTTTTAGCTAATTCTTTTCGAGATTGGATTATAGAGATGAAAATGGAATTTATTCATGAGACGGTCACAAGGCAAAGTAATAAATAGCAATCTGATTTTAATGAAATGACCGAAAAAAAGCTTCTTTTCCGAATATGAAAGGAATTTTATATGAAAAAAAAACCTAAGAAAAAAAAGAAACGATCATCTTCTTTAGAGGAACGAAAACTATTCACTTTTTTTTTTATCGTTGGCTTATCCTCCGACAAAGATGCATTTTGAAAAGGCTGCAGAGGTCCATTTTGAAGCTATTTATTGATACTCATGAGAAAATAAAAGGACAAAGTTTCAAGTATCTCTTTTTTATACCACATGGTTCTCCTCTCACGAGTATTTCCGTCATGATATCCCTGTCCATGTCCATTTTTTTTAAGAACGACAAAAAGGTGCACAAAAACGGGATGCTTGGTTGACGATATATTTTTTCTTCTTGGGGAGAAAAACACATCCATCTTGTTTTTAGATGGTGTGCACAAAGAGAAAACGGTTCTAGAGGAAAGTGACAACCTCGACAAGGGACGTTGAGCGACGAAAAATTGACCAAGACAATTTCTCCTCGTAAGAACAAGAGTCGGGAGAAAACAACTTTCACTAGTTTCCATCATTGAAAACACTGCACACGGCTTTCTTCCAAACTGAATCAATTTCTGGCCGATTATTAAATATTTTTGCATGGTAAATCACGCATTTTTTTGCACATAAGTTCTAGGATAAATAACCTGCAATTTAATGAGATCCTCAATTAGGTTGTTTACTTTTATTAGTTTTGATCATGGCATTGCATTGAGTAAAACACGTGTGTTTATTTTTGTTATATAATAAAAAAACAGTGGTCTTTGTAGGTGAAAGTAAATAGAATATGTTTGAGTGTATCCTGCTATCCACCACAAAAAAAAAATATTCTTTTGAAGTTTTCTCGTTTGTCTCTGCAGCACTGATTGATTTTTCTCTCAATATAGTCCAGGAAAGTGCAAATAGTAGGGAAAATGATTACTGCAATATTATTAGCATGTTCATAGCGCGTTTTTGTCATTGAAAATAGGCGATACTTTGAGTACAGTGTAATGTCATTAGATACTATACAGGAAAAAAGGAAGTTGATGATGAACAAGCAAACAAGTTATGAAAATTAAGTACACAGTCAAGTAGATAAAAAAAGCTTGCTTGTTTAGCATGACTTCCTGTTCAATAGTGAAAGCGGTTGTTTATCGAGTGTATTTATTTTGAAGTCTGCTTCAGCACCAGCTGCGTTTCTCTTAAAAGTAAGTGAAAATTTTTAAATTGATAGGAGTAAAAATGTGGTGTATGGACAGGATGTTTTTTGCAACTGCTGAGGAAACACAGTTCGAAACAGAAACATCTCGTCTATAGCTTCATGAAGTGTATCATAAACTACAACATGTTTTTAAATAAAGCAAAGCAAATCGATCCATTCCCATTCGGTCCTAAAATATTTATCAATGCCCGAGAATAAATCATTCGAATAGAGCTGTACTCTCCGTTTGTGATATTCGAAGTTCGTGACTTTGTTTGTGCCTCCGCAAAGCTCTACTCGAGTTCTTTATTCCCTAAATTCCGACAATTGTAAAGTTCGTAAACTAAGCAAAAATCTGGTTCGAGTCACGATGGGTGTCCATCAGCCAACAGATAAGACACCGGTCGGTCATCCGACAGAACCTCGTACCGGTACCATACTGGAGCCGAACCTTGGCTTAGCCAAATTCCTTAACATAACGGCGCTGAGAAGGCTGCTTAATTTAATCCCGCAGGTGGCCGGGGTTGATTTTCCTTTCGGCTGATGCGAAGTCTCGTTTCTCATGGTTAGCCACGTTTTTATTACTTCAATTCAAACATGTTGTATCACTCCTAAAAGACATGCTGCCATAACCCGTAAAAAGGAAAACTCTTATGGCTACAGCGAACAGGGGTGATTAAGTCGACTCCTACTGTACATGCTATAGTTGGCCGTATGGTTTGCTAAAAATTATAATTTTCACCTATAAAGCCCGATTGAGTAGGCACAGTATAAAAGATAGATTTTTAATTCAAGGTGTATTTATCAGCTCTCAAGCAGGAGTGGGTGTTTCTATAGGAAAAAATAGAAGAACGTTTCTTTTTTTCGGGGATTTTCCTTTGAAAAAAGGTTTGCACGAGAAACATCATCTTGTTTCATTGATAGCTTTTCGTACACGTTTTTTGCAGTTGGAGTGCGATTCTCATAATAATAAGAATGATCCTTTTTATGTATCGTATCTGTAATTTCCCACACTTGTGGTGCTCCGCATTAACAAGAGAAGGAAAAAATTGTGTCTAATAAGAGCTGCAATGATAGCAGGATTTTGGTGTGAGAGTCGCTGCCGGATTCATAATCACAGGAGGGGGTACGCCAAAGCCAAACTCTATTGAATAGTTTCGTTGAGCCAGGGTTGGTAAATCTTCTCTTCTCTGGAGGTGACGATTTGGGTAGTCTGTGCTTTATCTGACGGAACTTTCCCTGTAACGTTTAAAATAAAATACGATTTTAAAGCAGAAAAACATCGTTTAATTCTATATTTCCGAGGTTATGTTTGGGTTTCTGGTTTGTTGTTTGCCCACCCCCGCTAGCTCCCCTATCATCCCACGTGAAAGGCAGCTTCCAAGAAGAAAGGCCCGAAAAACCCCAACTCGTAATGAGAATGTGGGGATGTCATAAAGAAAAAATATTTAATGCTATAACTAACCACACCAAGCACACTCACGTCTCATGATCAATGAAATATTTCTTTTGATTTATTTTGCTTTCTATTTTTTTATATTTCTCTCTCAATATCTTCCCGAGCTGAGACTTTCCATTGAAAACACACAACAAGACAAGGAAAAACTAATCATTTTTCTGGGAAAAGAACCATTCCCAATACCGGAAGTGGTCAAAATAACCTCACCACAACAGAAAATATCCTTCCTGATTGTGATGCAGCACTTATTGCACTCCAAAACTACCCCGTCCTTTCATTGATGCCCTTATGACTTGTTTTATCTTCGGAAAAAAATTGCTCTCCAGTTAAACGGTGTCGTCAACTAAGGAGCCATAAATACTGGCTGTACTGTAGAGCNCCCTTATGACTTGTTTTATCTTCGGAAAAAAATTGCTCTCCAGTTAAACGGTGTCGTCAACTAAGGAGCCATAAATACTGGCTGTACTGTAGAGCAGAGCAATGCCTGGCCAGAATGTTTTCCACTAAGTTAACGGTAACAGCCAACAATCCATCTGATATTCAACCTGACGTCATTTGTCTATGACACCTTATGAATAAAAATGATTCACTTTTCGCTTCTATTTATTTATTTGTTTTCCCTTTGCTCATTCCTAAACTGCATTTGTTTTTTCCACACAAAAATCAATCTATATTTTTTTGTCCACCCTGCGTCTCACACATTTCACACTTGTATTTTATGCATTGTGCGTATCATACTTTCACTGCACATACACAAGAAACTTTCTCCAAGTGTCTTGACTCTTTTTTTCCTTCTCCTCCTGGCTGATATGCATTTTAAGCAATAAAATCCTCGATGTTTATCTATTTTTCGTTGTGCTTTCGACAGATTTACAGCCTACTCACGGGGTAGCATGTTTCCTATATATTTTTCTGTTTACGCGTTAGTATTCCATATTTATCAACGTTTCCTGCTGGCAACACACACACCGGTTCAAAAAAGCTAGTGGAAATCTAGTGAAAAACAAAGCGCTCATAAATCCTCTCACCCAGCCGCCACCTCCATCCCTCCCTTGCTAGATTTTGTATGCACTCCACATAAAAAGAAAGGAAAGAATATGACAACAACGGTGCAAAAACACATTTTCCCTTTTATTGATGGAACTTTTCTCGCTTTGATTTTTTTCAAAAAATAGGGTGTGCACAACTCTGTATTTTAATAGGCTGCTAATGAGCTTTATAAAGTGGTTCAGCTATTGATTAGTTGGGTCATTAGATTTCAGCAAATCCAGGTCATCAGGTTTTCCTGTGTATTCACTTTCAATAGAGTAAGGAAGCACACGTTTTTTCACAAAGTGTTGGTCCTTCCGTTTCACTCCTGAGTCACCAAGGGAATCGTAATAGTCGAAGGTAGCTGCCAACGGGTCAATTCCAAGTTCCCTGACGATTTTGTCATTAGCACTGAACAGATCGTTGGCAAGCTCGAAAGATGACTGGTGACGAATCCGTGTTAACTTAAAAAAATGGATTTAATTTTACAATTAAAATCAAACTTGGACAATGCGTCCCAATTGAAACCAAAACTGAGATTCAACTTCAACAACAAGCATTCTGTAGTTATGTCGCCGCAATTATGTCCATAACTGCTTAAACTCAACATCAATGGCGGTTCTAAGTAAAATCTTGGGAGATATTGGGAACATGGGCGATTTTGAGAATATTGTTGTCTTTGACATATAGCTTTACATGCATTTGCGTAGGTTGTCAATGATACATTTCCAGAAAACTAAAAATAGCCTTGGCTAGAAAATTTTTCATATTCTTGTCGATAAATTGCTTTCATACTCGCTAATCATAGAGCTTATCAAAAATATGAAAAAAATCTTCTTAAGAGCAATTCTCTAGCTGAAAACCCTTGTTTACCCCGCCCCCTCAATATTGAGCCATTTTTGCATCAAAATCGTCCAGCGCGCACTAACTTGACACTTGAACGCCATAGATCCTATGTTTTAGCAGCTACGATCACACCATTTATCTCGTGTTTAGTATTCAGGATTTGGTCGCCATTGGAATAAGACAGAATAAGACTTAAGTCAAATTTACGTGTTTAGTTGGTCCAGCCTGAATGGATTTTGGCGGAATGGTACTTATAGGAAGACCAGTTGCAAAGGCACAGATCCCAAGGACTAGTAGCACACTAGCCATCATCTTTGTTCAAAACATAAAAATATCCGGAAACCTTTCGTTTGGAATAACTTCAAAAGCTATTTTGAATAAATAAATAAATAAAAGATTAAGATACTTTACACCTTACGAGTAACGTAATAGGCAGCAAACTACGACGAACCGCAAGTTAAACAATCGCCCATTCTTTTTTATGGAGTACAAAAGACAATCAAACAAATGGTAGTTAAAATTAGCGCCGGAACACAGTCAAGGATGCATTTGTATTGATAAGAAAAAATGACAACTTGTATGGCATTCAACAAAATAAAGAAAATATTGTGATCATCTTACAATTTTTATATTAAAATTGTTTTTATGTACGATGTCCACATGAACATAAACTGTACCAATGTAAACTACCATAATATGAAAAACGAAAGATTCTTTTTTGTAAATATGGGATAAGTCTTTATCATAAAGATGAAAGTCTCTACATAACGTTATTAAGATGTTGTATAACAAGAGTGAGTATTTGAGCGGCATTGAAAATGTTTGTAGAGGATTTAAGAAAAGTTGCATAAAGGTCTTAAGAGGATTAGATGATAAAAGCAGGACAACTAGCCTAATGGAGTGTGTGTCCCAAAATAAAAACCGATGATGTGTATAGATTTTTTTTTGGTGAAGATTCCTACAAAGAATCATTTACGAATTACGTCACAGGAAGTAATGCTTGTGTTGTCTTTGACAGACCGGAAGTAATTCACAAGCTAACAGAAATGGATGTAGACCTTTCTTGGGACTTGAGTTGTGTATGGTCCCCAATCAAAGGTGATTTGAGGGTAAACAAGAGGAGAACAAGACGATCAGAGAAAGAAGAAAAAGGTCGTTAAACTTGAAGGGAAAGTGTGAGAATTGGGATTGAGCAGGGAAAGTTTTTAATCGAATCTAATTACTATTTGGGAGTGCGTCAGGGAAGGAAGGAGAGGGAGAGAGGTTGTCACAAGAGTTTGTCTGTTGCAAGGATGTAAAGAAGATTTAAAAGAGGGATTAAGTAAGCAAATCAAAGTGATATGCAACTTTGGCGAGAGCCTGAATGAAAGCTCCATGGATGAAAATCTCATCAGGATAAATGTCCCTAATGCAAGTTGAACGATACGAAAATACTAACAAAAATATAGACAACTGATAGGATTGTTGGATATTAAATACGGGGAAAATGTTTGCATGCAATAATTGCTTGATGGGAAATAAAAATAGTGTAAATCAGAATACCGTTAGCTTTTTATAGTTCACTAGTATCACCAGTAGTATTACCACTATACACTACTATCAGTTATTAAGTAGCGAAAGCTACTTTATAGGATTGCATTTTCTGTTTGTCTGTCTGCCCGTCCGTCTGTCCGTTCGTTTTATTTCTCGAATACTGTTGGACGAATCGGGCTCAAATTTTCAGGGTATCATTGTGGGACATCAAGGTTTTCTGAAACACAATTTCATGTTTCTATGTAGTCAGGTTCACTAGTTAATTGCACAATTATAGTTAATGATGTTTGGTTACAGACGAAAATTTTGTAATGGGGAAATCGATAGAACTGTGTCAGCTGATAATTTTTGCTCAACGCACCCATGGTTAGTTTTGTCATAATTACGAAATAATTGCACAATTAAATTTTTTTAATTTATGATATCGAAGTTAGTTGAGGACAATGATGGTTCGTTTCTAATGAAATAAGAAACTAGGAAATAATACAAAGAAAGAATCCAATGTTCCTGGATTAATGGATTCATTGTTCCATATTCAATGTATCATGTTTTCCTCGGTTCACATTGAATTGGTACATGAATTCAGTGGTTCATAATAAATGATATCATTGAGTTCATTCGAACGTATTCAATGAAGGTGGCCTCGCTTTCGCTACTTCAAGATTTCGTGGTGTAACTGGTGGAAATAACATTTGAAAAATGCAGTAATTCCATTAAGAAACAAGTACAGTGATTATATAAGTGGGTCATTGCTTCGCTTCATGAACTTGAACTAATTGAAGGGACTCCACATAACATTCTCGTCCAGATTGAATTATTGCAAATTTTCAATTTCGGTGCTTAACAAATTGCACTGAAAACGCCATTTTACGCGCCACTGCCACACTTCATATTTAACTTTGTATTTTACTATTACTATGCATATTCAACTTTGAACATAAAAACGCTGACCACGTTGTATAAACCATTTACAATTTTCTCAATGCGTTGACGCAAGTTGCATGATTGATCTTCTCCGCACGGGGCCCACTTTAAATCGTCGAGTATTGTCTACTTTGAACAAATTTATTCATAAAAGCTGCATAATTTATTCATCATAAAGGGGATTTACTACTCGCACTGAAACCCAGCCAATTAATATATTTTTTCTTCTCTGAATGACTTGTACAGACGCTCGCGGTCGGATGACAGACATGATGGATTCACAGCGAGAAAGAGGTCTCAACGTTCACGTCGAAGTACCGGACTACGTCCGGGCTGGGGATACAGTTGAACTCAAATGCAAATACGACCTGGGCAGCGATACTCTCTACGCTGTGAAGTGGTACAAAGGAAAAAACGAGTTTTACAGGTACACACCCAAAGAACGGCCGGATAAACAAGCATTTCCCGTTCAAGGACTCCAAATTAATGTAAGTTCCAAACGAAACGTTCATATTTCAAAGAAAAATATGTTAATATTTTCTCCTCTAAAATGGGTAAATAGGCTCTGAAAATGCAGCCGTAGATTCTTTGCGAAAAACACAAAGCGGTACACATCTTCCCGTCTATCTACCAAGAAAACAAGTAAAATACTCTGTCATTGCTGTTCTCTTGGAATTGTGAAGCTCTGAACATTTTCTGACTTTTCTCGCCGACAAAACAATTTGTTTGTTCATTTTGTGGGGTAAAACGAGCGTCTTATCATTACGAGAGCTGCCTTGAGGAAGAAAATATCCACCTTTCTCTTTCTTATCACAAGCTATTCACTTTCTCTTTCTATTAACAGTTTTAAATTGTGTAACTTGAGCGGTTTTTTTTTGTCCAGTTATCAAAAAAAGATAAAAAAAATTCTACAACAAGGAAGTCGAGCATCAACGCGTGTTTCTTTTCAAACGGGTTTGGATTTTCTAAAGAGAAAATGCGTTAGAAGAATGTTAGTGAAAAAAAGAAAATCAGAATTGTATTGAGTCCAGCCTTTAAAACTTGATTTTTTTTTGGTAAAAGTTTTTTTTTATTGTTGTTTTTCGTAGTTTGATAGCTACAAACCAGTTTATTGTCTGTCCGGTAGGCTCCTGCTGTCTACCCACTTGAAGAAAGTAGCTGTCACAATATCTCCGTTGTTGTATCTCCCTAGAAAAAAAAAGAAAGCATTCTTGCATGCATGTCAAGTGGATAATGCAGTTTTTTTTGGGTGATATTGCCATTTCCTTTTAGAATGGTTCATAGGTCAAACGTAAGAAGAAAGTGAAATTTGTGGCAAAGAATCAAGGCTGAGGAAAAGTATCGACCAGGAGAGAAAAAGTTTTACAGGAATGTTAAGAACACTCACAGAATAATAAAAGACAAGGATGGGTAGTCACACGAAGCCAATCATGATGCGAGGATTATCTTTTAAAGAGAGAAATAAAACGCATTGTTAAAGAAATAAAATTTGTAGGAGAGCAAGGCGCTAAAGAAAAAAAAACTTTGTATGCAGTTCATCTGCCAAAACAATCTGAAGAAGGGAGGAACAACGTTTTTTTTTGCAGGAAGAAAAAAAAAAGTGTGTAATGGGAGGTAGTGATGCAGAATCGTCGGTAGTAATATTTATGCAAATCGGTAACATGATCAACTTTTATTGAGGATCAGCAAAGAAAGCAACGAGGGGATTGTACGATTACATTTTAGAGGAGATCTTTCATACGGACATTTCACAGCAGGGATGTCCAGATCAACTCAAGTCTTCAAGATATTATGTTGGCAAGTTTGTTGTGAAGCTATAACGTATTTTCTCACCAATAGCCCGATCCTGGTTGTAGAACCAAGTAGGAACATTGATTTGTTGCTGTTTTTGTAGCATAAGGTTCTCATAGCAAAACATTATGACCTGGCTACTTTGCAACTGCAAAAAATAAAGTAGCTCAGTTTAAAAATTTACTTGTAATTTTGGATTGTTTGGAAATATCGAGCATGAATGGGTGCATCACAATGACAAATTGAGCTGGCTTCGCAAGTTATATTAATTATATTTAGGCTATATGGAAATTTGTTTTCAAAATAACCTCTTGCTTTGAAATGGCGAATTACGTGGGGAAATCATCAATTGAAGCAAACAGTGTACCTTTCAAACTTGAATCGAAGAAAATGTGGTTTCTTGACACTCAGTTGGGAAGAAAGTGAGTTTTGTGTTGTTTTTGATACTCTCTTGGTCCGCGGATCTCTAATAGCACTGCATAATATTGCATCATGATTAGCCCGAAAAGTCAGCCCATTACATAAAATAGTTGTATGTGAACCGTTTTTTGTGTGATGTTCGACCCGACCTCCGACATGTCTTTGAAGCTGACTCCAAAACACATTTAGGTGGACGTGAGTGTGTGTGTGAAACAGGAGAGAGGAAGACCTCGTAATAGGAGAAAATGGGGAAAGTATTATGCATGCAAATCTGTATTATTACTCCCGAAAACGCTCCCTATCTTTTCCAAGGGAGAGTTTGAAAAACGAGATAAATATGCAGCTATTCAAGTCTTTCTTTTGATTACACATAGACCCACTATCATCCTCATTTTACCAACCCTGTAGATAAAAACATGAACAGAATTTTATAGCGGGTTCCATTTTCCGTCAAAAAAAAATATCATAGACTTCTTGCTGGGGTGAGAAAAAAAAAACTTTTTCTTGTGGGAGAATGTGAGAGGTCACTAAGTTCCAGCCTTGTTTCACCACCTTTTTTCCCACCAGATAAAAAATATTCTCGGGTGGATTAGATTGTTAACTTTTGTGTAAAGCAACAAGATACATTTCCGCTGCCAGAGAGTGAAAGGGAAAAAAAAGTTTGCTTTTTGTCTGTGTATCTGTGTGAGAGGAGAAAACTAGTTAAAATTTATTGTTGTTTCACATGCCTCATGACCACTGACTGAATGACTTTGTTAGCCCCATTATTCTTCTTTTTTTTCCTGGTAAATATGATCCTCACCAGAATAAACTAACCAAAACTAGAAAGTTTTATATGCAGCTTGACTGCAAAAGGAAAGTTTGCTCGAGATAAAGTTATGAATAAATATTGAATATTTGTAGGGTGAAAGTAGAGAAAGCATTAGGATGAAAAAAAGTGCTAAATATGCAGGTTATCTGGGATTTTGATTGATGGCTAGTTGGAAAATATGATAATCATTTTACGTGATACTTTCACCCATACTGCATTAAAAAAAATATTTCTCGGGCGATTGGCCACAAGGAAGTCGGCTTGTTTGAGAACTCTTCAAATGCAAACTGACAGGTTGAGGTAGCAACGTTTTGGATGAAGTTTAGGAAAGCGAAATATGAAAATGTTTTCACCATTTCCATAAGGTTAGTCATGAGGAAGAGAGCAGGAAGCTGGAGAAAAGATTGTCCTTT
>JAAXOA010002537.1:0-13014 GCA_036561885.1 Salina celebensis | reverse complement strand
AGTCAAAGAAGCGAAAACACATTTTCCGGACGATGAAAAAGAGAAACTTGCATGGGATAACTAACGGGAGAATACCAGTGAGTGAAAACTTGTGAGTGTGTCTGTGGTGGGTATTTAAATGGTAAGCCAAAAGTTTTTGTTGTGTACACCGTCTCTATTGGGAGAAGTGCAAGTTTCCCGGTTTGTGTAGTTTATTACAACAATACTGTATTATTATTATGTTTTTGGTGTTGCTGCTGATGATAATCAAAGAATGGCTCGATGAGCTTTTACCAACAGCTCTGTTCCATACTATACACTGGGGTGGTAAAAAGTTGGAGTTGGAGTGTACACACGACTTCTCAAACATTCACCCTTTTCCAAAGAGATGTAAAAATAATATTGACTTGACTGTGAACCGGTCTCAAAATATATTGACAATTTATATCAATAAAAGTGGCGACGACGACGGTCGTGGTGGTTGAACGGTTTGCAATGAAAACATGCATGGGATTATTTAAATCACTGACAAAGATGTAATGAACACGTCTTCCTGAGCTTGAGCCTTTTCCGCTTGGATGTATTTTCAAATCGATACTAGGTTTTAATGTGAGCAAGAGAATTACGATAAAAGGAGGGGGACTGCTTATGGGAGGGAGATGGGTAGGCTAATGACACAATGAAAGTGCAAGTGGCCGGAAAAAATCGATTAAGGATGAGAAAACAATAAGGTTTCCACAAAGTGTGAAACATTAACAGACTGCGAATAATTCCAGTACTGATTTTATTCGCAGTAACACTTTGCAGAAGCAACTGAATTAATATTCGTTTTTTTTGTAATCTGGAACGAAATTCATATTGTTTGTTACCAAAGACCGATCGTGAGTTTTAGGCACTAACACTAATGAAAGAGGCAACTCCGAAGCTTTGCTATTTGAACATAATGCAATATGTAATGATAATCAAAATCATATTAAAAGCTCACGGTGTTTCATAATGTAAAGATTAGTGGACTGACCAAAAGGTACTCATCTTTCAAAGAAGAGTCTTCATTAACAGACTGCGAATAATTCCAGTACTGATTTTATTCGCAGTAACACTTTGCAGAAGCAACTGAATTAATATTCGTTCTTTTTTGTAATCTGGAACGAAATTCATATTGTTTGTTACCAAAGACCGATAATGAATTTTACGCACTAAAACTAATGAAAGAGGCAAATCTGAAGCTTTGCTATTTGAGCATAATGCAATATGTAATGATAATCAAAATCATATTAAAAGCTCACGGTGTTTCATAATGTAAAGATTAGTGGACTGACCAAAAGGTACTCATCTTTCAAAGAAGAGTCTTTCCTCATTGTCATTGTCAGATGTCGTCAGACCCAGCGGTAGGTATCATCATAAATGTCCACTCTTTAAAATGAGTACATCGGGTGAACTCTCGAGACAGCCACAAGTCACCTCAGTTCATGCTCACTATCATCTTGATCGTAACTAAGACTGAATACTGATCTTAGTTGTTTTACTACAAAGGGCAAATATGACATATGGCAAGAAGACGCACGCATAAGCTCATCGTGGACAGCGCGTTTTAAAAAAACTCATTGCAGTCGAGCATGTCATTATTCCATGCACGAACAAATTCAATAATATAAAAACCTATTTGCATTTTAAACTAAACTATATTTACCAAGCAGACTAAGCTTTTCCTTATAGTCTACGTAAACCTTTAACTTAGCTTCTCATAGCTTAAATGGGGAAATTGCAATTAGTGTGTATATCGAATCGCAAAGCTGATTTGCCTGTCTCATGGCCTGTCTGTTTAGCCAAGACTCTTCGTTTCATTTTGATAGATTGGTTAGTGGTATATTATTTGTGAACTTTAGCATCTTCTTTTGATGTGTGCATGTTTAAAATGTCATGTAGGTTTGCAACATTAGCGGTGATACTGTCCTCTGTGAATTGTAGGCGCAAATTGAAATAGGTTTTAGTAGAGATTATTGATGGAGATTGTNGTATATTATTTGTGAACTTTAGCATCTTCGTTTGATGTGTGCATGTTTAAAATGTCATGTAGGTTTGCAACATTAGCGGTGATACTGTCCTCTGTGAATTGTAGGCGCAAATTGAAATAGGTTTTAGTAGAGATTATTGATGGAGATTGTAAGGAAAATGAACGATGAGCGTGGCACGATGATAAAGCTTTATTCTTGAAAATTGGCCATGTACTTATTTTTTTTATCGCTTGCGCATTTATAGCGTTCACGTAAAAAACGTGATTCGTGACGCTAGGATAAAAATAATATTCTTAAGCATAAAAATATAAATAGATTCTAGTCAAAAGTCATCGCTTTTCTTAATAGTTTTATAGTGATAGAGTTAATTCGCTGAATTGTATTCCTTCTGTTCAATTATTGACAGATAATCGATAGTAATGCCTGAAATGCGTAACTTATGAATAAACTATTTACATACATGCTTATGCAGATGGATTGTACTCAGTACTCAAAAAGATATGCAAAACGTAATAAACCTGAGAGCTATTACAAACCAATAAAAACTATTACCAAATGTGTCATTTGGCCTTGTGGGAAATGAACGTATCTAACTAAAGTACGAAATGCTACATACCTAATATTTATTAGCATGCAAGCTAAATGGGAGAGGTGCGTAGCTGCCCAAATAAACTTTACAAACAACACTTTTTGAGCCTGTATGCACTTGCACATTATGCTCGCAAATTTGACTCTGCGCTTTTCGAGCTACATTCAAACCGTCAAACGACTTGAAGTAACTGAAATACCTAAACTAAAATCATATGAAATATAATTAGAGACTTATTAAAATACCAGCTCCAGAACTCCTCTTCGTTTTCCTGTTCTGCTTGTCATTATAGTACAGATACGGATGAAACATTACTAATGAGAAAACAACGCAATTACAAGAAAGAGCAGTAATCTCTAATATGATGGATTTTTTCTCTATAATGAATCTTTAAGCAATTTATTATTATTTTTTATTAATATTCCGTATCTGTTGTACTATTTACTATCTGCCAAATGAACAAATATATTTTATAACCCATCACACTCTAAAACCATATGCGTTATATACATTTTTAATATTTCCGAAATGGAAATGAAGCATTTTTAAGTACGTTACGTCATAAAGAGGTAATAATATTATGCTATTGCACTTCATTGCCTGCTTTTAAGGTTGGCAGAAGGAATCAGATAAAAAACTATATATACTGGAGCCAGGTTGATATATGTATGTGTATCATCTTTGCATCCTCATCTAAACCAGCTTTACTGATACAAATTCAAATATAAGTGCATCATCACAGATTTTCTTTTTATATATAGAAACCATATTTTTTTTATAAGATGCGTGGTAGTAGGGAAAAAAATTCGTTTTCAAATGGCAGCAGGGAGTCACAGCATGAGACGTCTTTCAGGATATTTTTTCATTGTTACCTTGTCTCCTGGATAAAAAAGGCTTCATCTCATCTTCTGTAGCTGATGCTCACCTATACTCACTCACTTCAGCCAAGTCAATCTGCTTGAAGCTTGTGAGCTCGTACCTCATGATCATGTCCATTTGGATTGATGATACTGAAATGGAAAACGAGCTGAAGAGATGATGTTTTTTTAAAAAAGCGCATTGCACTATTGGTATTCTCATAAAGCCTTTTTTATCTTTTCTGCTAGCTTGAAAACTATGCGAAGAAAGAATTTGTTACGTCCGCTGATTTTCCTTTTACTAGAATGGAATGAAGATTGCTAAAAATGTTTGGATAGATCGTTGTGACAGACAATTTTCTGCATTCTTTCTTTTTCGGCTTTTGTAAATCTTCCAATGTGCTCTTGGCACTTGCAAAGGTGCATTTTTGCAGGAATGATTTTCAAAGGAGGACAACATTCTGCGCATAACTTATAGTAATAAAGACTAAAATTGAATAAGACTGGCTTTTAAGACAACTCTGATGAGTACATGGAATCCTGTTGATTGTTACAAATGTGTTACAACACTTGTGTAGGTTGCATTTATGTTTGTGCTTGTAATAATTGCTGCTATTTTTTTCTGCTACAGCGGCACCTTTTCCAAGAGGCAATAAACCGTGAATGAGCATTATAAGATTACATGACGGGAATAAATTATAACTTTTGAGTGGACATAATGTGTGCTAATTTGACATTGGTATTTTATGCAAAAAAAATCAAATTACGAATGCGGCGGGCTTTGTAACTTTGGATAGCAAAAGTAGCGTTTTGTTTGGTAGTTATTTTACGAATTGCTACGTTATTGTTTTGCTACCGAACTTGATTTTCCAGATTTTTAAGGTAAGTTTTGGCGTATCGTAATCTGCTCCTTTGAAGTTTCGAATAAACCTACTCGGATGGATTTCACTAAAAGCTTTTGCAAGTTTAAATTTTGTTGGTTATCTTGCTTAAATAATGATATTAGATTGGCAATAACTTTAAAAATTAACAAACACAAACATCAGGAGAGGCAAGAATAACAATATTTTTTGTCGGTAGACCCTCAGTATTGTACGGATTCTCTTAAATACCCGTATCATTTTAGCTCGTTTTGTGTATATCACACAGCCCAACGTAGTGTATATTTTTCATTGGAACCCATCCATCCATAACCTTTCGCAGTCAAACAAAGTCTCTTTGGCACTTCATCATCCTAGTAGTCATACTCATCATAAGCTCGTACTTCTGGTTGACTACCTTTCTACTGATTTTCCTTATGGTTTTTCTCTCCCATCATAAACTTTTTTTTCATCTACTCGTGATGGACCTGCAAAAATTGCATAATCATCATCGTTAGCAGTCCTCATCCTTCTTGTCCCTAAAGTTGTTACTGATGATGAGAACTGAGCCATCATATTCTACCATTTTTCATGATAGCTCTTCAAAATCCTTTTTTCTGCAAGTCATATCACTAAATAGGTAGAAATATTGGAAAACAAACGCTTTTTACTTTTTTGTTATCGTTCTGCGTAAATCTTGTTGTTGCACAATAAAAAAACTATCCTTCTTCAAGTAAACATCCACTCTACATGTATTATGTTGATGACGGCAGTTGTATGCTCATCTCGCGTCAGCCTGACAGTTTATGGACTTATCCGTTTACCTACAGCAGTAGTACCGACACAACCAGTGACAAGTATACTTGGAATCAACAATATAGAAAAACACCAAATAACACACAGTCATTCAAATATTGTTCATCTAATACAAACTCTTCATGATAGTTGTAAAGAAACAGATATTTTCTCCATGCTACTCACACCGAGTCACAATGAATTTCCAGATAAAAATTAATGGGTTTCCGGACAGAGCGTTATCCCCTTAAAAACTTTGTTTTTATCAAGAAAATTACACATAAACATAGTCAAGCTGTTCTTGACAAGTGGAAAAAGGCAAAAAGAGACAAAACGAAGAGTACGAGTAGTAGCAAAAACACAAGAGAAAAAAAACGGAAAGATTGTTACAAAGTACCACCAACGGTAAAATGGAGTCAAGTCATTAAGAACCTCTTTCTCTTACTCTCTGAGTCAAATAATACCTACCTCGCATCTCCTACAATCCCCAGTGGAACATGTATATTTAATATAACTTCTCTGTGGATGACAGGTCTGGATTACCGGCTCAACTGGAATGAAACATTCTACATTCATTTATACTCATTCCCTCTCTGTAACGACACATTTTATCAACAATGACAACAATATAAACTTTTTGTGCGTTGGAATATACTCCTTATAAAATCCTCTAATATTTTTCATCGGTGGTGTGTGTGTTATATCATTCGTCTAGACAATACAGGAATACTGTATAGAAAATAGGGAGAGAGAAAATGCAACGCGTGATGCATCATGATCCGCAGCCAGCCCCCAAAACAAACTAGCAGACCTATTGCATCGGCAAATCCGTATAGCGCATGTATGCTTATTTAGAGAATCCAACATGACGGCTGCGTACGCTAGGTACGCTCGTAATAAATCCAATCTCCCATTCAAAATGAATTTTAACTAGATATTTTTACCTTGTAGTGTAAATATATCTGATGTTAATAATATGCATATGTTGTTTCCTCTGACGTTAATAGGGGTTTTAGCTAGATTACAGTATACGCATATGAAGTAGCAACATTATTGCATTTTGTGACAATAAGCGTTGAACGACCGAAACCTTATAAAAATAACAAATAAAAGTGCATTCTCCTTAGGTTCTTGGCGGCTTGGTGCATAGTAAAATTGCGTAAAAAGCTGGGATTGTGTGTATAGAGAGAAAATGCAACGAAAAATATAAAACTTTGTTGAGTTACAACAGAATGAAAAGCGTACCGGCGCAAGTTTAATATACAAGGAGGTTATTATGTTTAAGTCATATGCTTTCATCTCGTCATCCATATAAAAGGTTTGTGCGTTTTTAGATGGTTGTTTGAGAGTGTGTATAGCTATGCGTTGAAGAAAATTGTGAATGCAGAGGACGTGAGAGAGAGAAAGAGGATTTTCATTGGAATGGATGAACACGGCAGGGGAGATACCCCCTCCTGAAGCGAATAAAATCAAGAACAGGAAGAAAATTCTGATGATGGCGATTTCAATGTTACTTACATTGCTTTTTACAAATATATAAAATGTTACTATATAAAGTGCGTAAAGGTATAAACTTGGTCAAAGTCTCTATGATTTGATGGAACGAAAACAGCTTTTGTAATGCCACCAAAAAAAAAAAAAACTCATGGGAGAATTCCAATTATAAAAAATATTATATGAAGCAATTCTGTGGCCAAAATGCGTACACATCCCAATATCTAAATCATTACAAAACTTTGCAAGTTTATATACCTTCAGATGTCTTACGCACACGTCCAGAACAAAAAAAAAAAACCGTGACATTGATGTGAGTGAATGATTCTGCTTATGAAAAACAATTAATTTGCAAATAAGGTCCTATTGTTGTTTTTGCTAGGACATGACTGTTTAGAGCTATCATTTCAAATATACATACCTACATCGGTTTCAGAGCAAAAAGCTTGTTTAACAAAGAAACGTCCACCATCGACAGGAAACCGAAATGTACACCTGATGCGATTTCCTGAAGAAAATATACCGTTGCATTGTATCTCGATTTCCGTTACTTTTCAAATGAAACTTTTGTTTTCATTCAGAACGAAAACCAAATATGAACTCGGGTTGTACTTGTTTTCACCTTTTCTCTGTCATGCTTGATTAGCAAGTTTTCTTTCTATTACAGGTCAATAATGAAAACTTGCAGACATCTTGTTTATGTTACAACCGAACATAACATAAATACTTTACAATATACACCATCCCCGAATTATATCATGTGCTACTTCTTCTATCTTGGCATAATTTCTTGTTCACCTATATATATTTTTTCACACAATGGAGTGCTCCAACAACACCAGGTTTTCTTCTTTTTTTCCTAGGCTCCCTCCTGACAATCCTGGTGCGATGCGGTACTGCGGTTTCTGCTGGGATCTCGGTTGGTGTCTAAATTTACTGAATAGATACATAACTACATTATGCAATGTTGCATGATTGCGCTAACAAAAGCTGAGATGAGATGCATCAAGGATGGATGTTTTGATCCATCTTCGTATAAAGTATAGGAGTGTATCTATGTATCATCTTTTTAAAGTTTGATTTCTTCTTCTTATGCGAAGAGAATATGAACTGATATAAACAGAAGGACTTTTTTTCACTTTTGTTATTATTTTCGTTACGGTGATCACACGCTGGCGATTCTTGCTGGGCCTGCCTCAACCGATTCTTCTCCGGGTTTGTGTTATTGTTTGCGTTTGATGATGACGAAAATAAAAATTTGTGATATTGAGGAAGATGATGAGCAAGACGAAGATGATGCTGTTGTTGCATTGGATGCGTACTTACAATTTTTATAATAATACCAACTACTGTGCTGAGGATTTTCTCTCAGTGCGCGAATCTCTGTATATACGAGACCATGTCGGGGGGTATGACCCCCCACGCGAGTTCTTTTGAGACAACAAAAAAATGCCACGCTGGGATAATAGCTTAGCAGATAGACAGGGGGTCCCTCAAACCCCATATATAGCCAGTCTGAGTCGACAAAAACTGCAAACTTGCCCAACACTCTCCTTTGGACTACAATGTGCTCTCTATGTGATCACTGTTCTTTTTATATAATCTATATGTATCTTTATACATTTTTTTATATTTTTTACTCAGTAGTAGTAGTACTGAAAATAAAAAAAGTGAAATATATGTATGATGCTTTTATATTCACTCATTCGTTCGTCGTCTTTGGTCCTAGTCAGTCAAGTCTCAACTTTGGAGTCAGTTCCTTTTCGTCATCATCATCCTCACGAGCAAAACTAGATTTGTCCTGTGGTCCTCCGGGTCCTATCAACAACTTACTTTCATGGAACGTGCACAAATAGAGTAAAAATGTTGTTTGCATTCGGACAACAAACAATTTTTGCATGGAGTCAGTGAACCAAGGAGAAAGCAATGGTGGATGGATACAGAGGTGGCTATCATCATTATGTCATCTTATAATCATCTGGTCAGTAAGCATGACATCGTGGGAAATCATTAGAACGAGCAAGCTACTATTGAAGAGGTTCCAAGTTGTCTGTAGATAGATGCTTACTTCAAGAAGCCATGTTTAATAAGAGAAAAAAAGTGTCAAGTGTCACTATAAACAAGCCATGGCTTTACGTACAAGGACCCTTTTCTCTTCATCTATAAACGACCGCTTTTACACATGTTTACAACCCCAAAAAACAAGCAGTATCTGGATAGGATCTCATCTTAATGTGAAAATCTTTCTGGACGATCAGTTTGAACGTGTTCCTTGAAAGTGTCGTTTGTCTCATTTGTTTTTTTTCTCTCTCTTCTGTGTTAGAGAGTCAGTGAAAGGAACTTTTTTTCTAGAATCTTTTGTGAAAGTGACACATTGATTGCTGTTACAACTTGACTTACATATCCTTGTCTCATTATGTTTCAACGGTACATCTCTCTCTCACACTCTCTTCCAATCTTTTTTTTTCTGTCCACCAACGGATAAAAAGTTGTGCCCATTTAGAAAGAAATAAAAAAGTGTCATTCATTTTGTAACTACATAACACTCTCTCCCTACGCTCAAACGGTGATCTTCTCTTTTGTAGAGACTAGTTGACGCAGTAAATGGTGCAAAGAAAGCAATCCATATGTCACCAAAATAAGTGTGTGTCTGGTCAAATGATTGGACAAGTTTTTCCCATTAACAACCGAGTTCATCTAAAATACATGCTAATAGCGAGAATAGTTTTCTCCATGTTTGGATACGCTTAACTCTCTCCATCGCGCCTTGTTTCGCCACTGCTGTAGTTGACGATGATGATGATAATCATCATCATCATGCACACTTTTTGTTAAAAGCAAAGCGAGAGGTTTCTCTTCTCTTTTTATGTAGCAATACAAACATCCATTCGTACTTCTATATCAACTCACATTCAGACAAGAGTTTTTTTTTTTTTTGCAAATGACAGGTTTGTTGTTCCCGTTGTTGCAGCTGCTATATATATTTTACTCTGGCAAGAAAAAATACTGATAAAAAGAAGCTGAACAACATGACAGAGAAGGAGATCGAAGTAGACGAACAAGAACTATCGTACTATAATCATCGTCATCTTTTCAGCCTGGTTTTAACTTCTTATGCGTTTACTTGCGCGGTGGTGCCATTCCAGTACAACTTCTTGAAAAATATATAGTGCTTTTCTATTCTTTTGCTCTCTTTTTTATCATTTGACACTTGTGTATTGTTGTTGCTCTAGCCAAAGACTTTGCTCGTGGATTCTAACAGAGAGAGGGAGAGAGCTAGTTTTGTAAGCGTCGACTGGAAGAGAGAAAAGCACTTAAAAAGTTCGGCACGTCAACAGCAAGAAGTTTTATATACACAAACCAACATAATATCCAGCTCTGGTGCGGGTAGGAGAGAAACTGAAAGAGCGAGAAATTGCTGACTTGTTAATATATTTCACGTAGTAGATATTTTATCCGGTTCTCTATCAGTTTGACAGGCTATGAATCGTCTAGTAGATGGAGAGAATAATAATAAATGGTGATAATATGGTGATGTGATATAGCACAAAAAAAAACTATTGCCAGTCATATTAAAAATGTATGTAAAAAATATACCTACCTAAAAGCTTTAAACACACGACTATAAATATTTTATTAGGAATATTAGAGTATTGTAGCAGCGCTCAGAGCATTATAAGAAAGGATGAGCGCATGTACGACAGACACACATACCTTTTAATTTATGGTTGCGTGCTCGACTCTCACCATCATTACTGGTTGGAAGAATGACGGTGAACAAAAAAATGAGAAGGCCAGAGTCATAGTCTGAATGTAGGAGAACTTGCTTATATTTTTTTACTTGAAATGATAGTATAGACGTGTTTTGTATTTAAAGATGGCTCTAAGCTTATATCGTGCCTTAAATGGATGCGGTGATGTGTTCATAGATAATGCTTTCCAGAGCTTAGTATACATATATTGAAACAGATAGAAACGTCGTGAATGCTTTATTCTTCTTTTCCTTCCTTCATTTTACTATTTTTTACTGTTCAGGATAGGAAAGAGACAGACTAAAGACGATAGGATTGGGCCAACTAAGGACGTGGGATATGCTAATGATTATGCCATGAAGAAACAATTGAAATAAACCAACGATTCCGCTCCCGATGAACATCTACGCTTTTTGAAAAACACGAAATCTTTAATGTGTTGATGTGCTGGGAGCATTTAAATGCACACGAGTACAAGGATGTATAATAGAGCAGAATAGCTTTCCTGTAAAAGCGACGAATTCACCAAAATGGAATAGAATAGTTGTAGGTATTCACTTACTTACTGAGCAAAACTTTATTTTGTACGATGAAGGGTGCTACAATAGAGCTATAAATATTCCTAGCCATTACAGATTAGCTTACAGAAAAAATATTATGATAAACAAAGCTTAAAAGTTAAAGTAGTCCTCAAAATTGAATTGTTTTCTAATTTTTAAATGTTAATAAAATATTTTGATCCAATATTTTCCTAACACGAATTGCTTTAAGTATACTGCCTTATTTCAAAATATCACCATTTCCTATGCCCAATGTGATTACTCGTAATGTCAATTTTTGATTGGATCGATTGTTGTATGCTTCCAAATCTTAACCAAGTCAAAACTGCATACTATATAAAAACTTACCAAAACAAAATAGTGTGTACTGTAGGCTCTCAGTGAAAAATGAGAAATAAAAGCTACAATTCATATAAATTCCATACATGTCACTCATTCATTCCCCTAGATGTGAGTGACTCATACCTTAAAAACCATGCATGCAACAACTTTTGATTGGCTATTTCGTTCATCTATCGCTCTCATTGATGTCAGTCACTCCGAAACTATTAAAATGTACCACTAACGCTTCATACATATGGGATATATCAAGGTAGTAGAGAATTGTATTTTACAAATTTCAAGGCTTGTATGCTCTCATTCTCTAACTATCACGCTTACTCTTAGTACGACACTATGAAACTCCTACGAAGGGTGACAGGTCACGCAAACAGAAAGCATAAAGTTCTTTTTATCGCTGCGTTTCAAACGTACATGAAACCAGTACTCATGCGTTCATCATCAAAGTAAAACATAAACGCACGATTTATATCACTATTACGTATCGACCAATCTAAAAACCTTTTCGTACTAAAACATACTAAAACATTCCTCCTTTCTTCATTTTATTTCCGTGTTATAGCATTCAAAATTCATAGATGCTTTTATACTCGTTCTGAGATAATGTCAAGGATAATGTTGGCGTTTCTTTAGATTTACATCCTCGGAGAAAAAACTAGGAAAGAACATGAAGTGCTTCAGGTTGGATATTACATTTTTCTAGTAATTTTTTATTGTATGGTAGTCAGCAGCAAAAAGTTGCCTAAATTACATAGGCTATGTCATTATCATATCAAAAATTTACATGGCATTCTTTTAACAAACATCAAAAGATCAGATTTTCATGTCAAAAACATATGTAATTATTCCTGAAGGGACAGAATCCAATCTTATGTTGACGGTTTCATGTAAATGACTGCTTGCTCAGGCATGGTTTTGAGTAAAACCATTCCATATTGCTTTTATACTACATAAAATTAAAACCTATGATCTGGAGTTTCATGAAACATTGTTTTATTAATATGTCTAGTACCGCTTAGAACATTTGACTAAAGTTCATCATTATCGAAAGCCTTTAACATTTTTTATCCTGTGTCTGTTACAACAACAGTACAATGGCCAGTTGTGCTTGTTCACCAACCATGTAATCTTTTCGTCTCTTTTTTCTCCTTGCTCATTTTTCTGATTAAAAGTTGTTAAATTCCAGGAAAAACCTGTTCTCAGTTTAATTACCCTTTTATATCAGAAGATGCTCGGCAGCGCTCACACATATAATCCACAAATCTCTTACAATCACTGCCTAAGAGCTCTTTTGTAAGCCGGTTGTATGCTACTTGTTCAGCGTGATAAAAAGAAAAGTATTGATATGGGAAAACATTTGACGAAAGCTTTGAGGTAGTGTATAATCAGACGCTTGCCAGTTACATTTGTTGTTTGGCTACAGTAGGGACATTTAAAAGACTGTTTAATTCAAAGCTTCCAGTGCGTCAATTTTAATAACAAAGCTATGAATAAATATGAAAAAAAAAATATATATAATTGACTGGTCACTAAAGCAGGATTGGCTTAACTTGAGACCACAATTACGCATAATAGTTTGCGACAGACGATGGATACGAAATTAAGGTTCATGAATTGCTATTACGCAAAGGCATGCGATTGCGATGTGGCTCTAGGAACATTGTCTATCAGGTAGTTTTAAATACTCACTTTGAAGACTTACCGCTCGCTCTGTTGGGATTAAAGCAAGGCATAGTCCAATGCCAGTTAATTATAGCGAATGTAATAAATACCG
>JAAXOA010002536.1:0-13017 GCA_036561885.1 Salina celebensis | reverse complement strand
GGAATTTAGCATCTAGAAATCAGGGCGACAAGAATATCGACCGTTAAAACGCTTGACCGTTAAAGGACAGTACGTAATAGAGAGATTCCACTGTATATGGATAAATGGTGTATAGATGGATAAAATACATACTTCAAAGTCATCGTGCCAAAATTGCAGTGACACACACACACATTATATTTATAATTGCTGATTGACTTCGAGGCCAAACTATGACCTCTACTCCTATACTTCGCTGACGCGTCCTTCCAAACACTCGTCTAGTGGTATTGTACTCCAAAATGACATTGTAATATATTTATGTATACTTCAAATATCCTTGCATTTTCTTCTGGCGTGTGCAGAAAATTGTTTATACGCTATTTATGTGTTTAATCCTTAGAATTTGTCAGTCGAAAGGTCGACACGGTTAGCATTAACTTAAAGAGTTTTAAAGCAAGGATAGAGTTTAATCCTGCAGCGACCACCAAAAACTTGATATGTGTGATCTCTGACCTTACTGGTTAGGATATCATTTAAGGTTTGATGTATTTTTTATAGTTTTTTGAAGGTTTTGGATTCAGGAAACTGTCAACTAATTACAGAGACTCCTGAGAGAAAACGTTTCGAAACTTTGCGTCGTCTGCAGTGATCACTACGAGGTTTAGATTAGTTTTTTATAAGTGAATGAACCACCTGTTGTGAGGAAAACAGTAAACAAACATCAAGCAGTGGAAATGAAAAGTACTCATAAATTCTTACTAAATATGTGAACTTCTGTCCTGTCACTCCATCCAAAACGTGCAACTTCCCAACCATTACGCAAAAAGTTCTGTAAAGGAACGACAGGTTAAAATGCTCGCTTTTGAAAGCTTCTAATTAGTTAGAGCAGGAAGTGCCATTCAAATACTGAAATTGGATTTTAACCCAATTCATTGAGATCTGGCGGAATGGAAATATTTCGTTGCCTTCAAATCTTTGTTTACCCAAATCTGTCTACGAACATCGGTCGGAGAGGAAATGAGCCCGAAATGATTTGATTAAGTCAGCACATCTTTCAAATACCTGTTTGAAAAAAAATTAAAGATTACCTAACATCAATGTCTTCGATTCAAGAATCTTCGCAATTAGAAAACGAGGACATCTATGACATTCTTTCATGTCTCATTTCTATATTTGAAATAACGTTTTTGATATCTCATATCCTAAGTCTTACACCTGGTAACATCCATTAAACAAAACTCTGGTTGTGGGTAAAGTTTAATTGCAGATAAATTTCAAACAGTACAAGAGAAAGCTTTTCTGTTGAAGAACTCGGGTAAAATTTGCTTTGAAAAGTTTTAACATTGTCAAGCTACATAGCTGCCACAATACGAAATTAAATTACTGTACAGAAACTTTCTGCTTACAGGAGGTAAACTCAACTAGCCAGGTAAAGGAAGTTTATCTGGAGGATTCACGTAACACAAAAACAAACTGGAACGAGGAGAAAGCTCGGATTTTCTATTAAATTTACCACAGCCTACCAGGACATGTTGTCACGGCAGTCAACTTATCCGAGTTTTTCCACAAAATATCAATAGTAAGAAGATAGGCTTTGGAATCAGAGGAACCAAACACAGTTTTGTACGGTAGGAGTTAAGTATTTCACTCCTTTTTGCTTGTATTGTCGTGTATGGTTGCGCTAAATTAATTTGATGTTTTCATTTCAAATACACAATTTAAATCTCTGAGTCCACAGTAAGAATCGCTAGTAGTGCATTTCTTTTGTATTGATATATTTCGGAACTGCCAAGTCAGCCACAAACAGTACAAACCACTCGTTCAAATTTGTTAGAGATATGCTTAATACGCTCGCTGTATTTAAAACAAACTAAAATATAATATTATTTTCGTTACCTGCCGTTCCAACATTGCTCAAACATTTCTATTTTTTCCATCCATTATTTGTAAACACAATAAGCTTCCAATTAGCTAATGAGAATTTGATCCTCGTAAGGTAAAAACATTTCCATTAGCTGAACCACTCGAACGGTACACACTTGTATGTGAAGATATGAGTGTTAAATTAGAAACAAAATTATTTGGAAAATTCAATGAAATGGTTTACAGGAGAGTAATAGTAGAAGTAGTCCTTTATAGGAGAAATGCTTTGTAGAAATTCAAAATACGCCGTGTGTATTCGATATGCGTCACCGTAATTGAGTATCTTCAATGGACACCCGGCTTCGTTCATGAATAGCTAACAGCTAAATTAACTAATGTTGGTGCACATTCGTTTTCACCCGAGTTTTTCTTAATTTTAATATAAGTTATGTGACGACATAAACATAATTGAAAGCTAACAGATTTTTATTTTAACCACTTTTTATCACTGAGGTTCGGAACACTGCTCTGTTTTCAAGGAGAAATAGAGATCCATTTCAATCGTACATTACTGAATGAGACCAGAATTTGGATAGGGATTTTCATTCTTTAACAATCTGCATTTACGAAAACTTAATTTTGTTTGACCGGGTTGCATTTGATCGCTTTCATGTACCTTCATGTGGAGATCCGGGCGGCTCCGGCTCTCCTGGGTTAGCAATCTATGAACTTATCATTGTTTGGGCTCAACTAGGCATGTTCCATTTAATACAAATTGTAGATTCCTCTTCCAGTTTTCACTAGTAGACCCTATCATATCATAGGACAACTGTAGAAATTTGTGCACAAAATAATTTTCTCAGTGAATTTTGTTAATTGACTTTCACTGTGCCGACATTTTCTAATCTAGTCAAAATTACAGGCATATTAATTTCTAACATCACACTGTTATGTGATAAGTGGATTTGTCAACTGTGTCAGTATTTTAACGACTGTATTTCATCAAACTACAAACAGAAAAAGTCTGGAGTTATTTAGAAAGCGTCAAATATTGGCAAGATATACGCAAACAAATATGCATTGTTTTTTCAAGTACTTTTTCGATTTTTTGAAAAAATTTATCGTTTTTGAACTGCCGTTCATGCAATGAGATCTTTTCAAGGGGCATTTGTGGCATCCTTTTCACGTGGACATGGATCTCTAACAATGGACATGTTTAAATACATACATGGACAGCTTACTAAATTTCTACATCCGGTGACAAAAATTGTGTTAAATTGCAACATATCGGTAATTTTTACGTTAAACGTTTGCGGCGTGTTTGTACAACGAAAGACCTGGCTGTCTGAATAAAAATATTCATGATTGATGGTCAGATATGAGTGCACAAATATCCCGTGTATCGAACCATTTGGCTACATTCTTTTCAAAGAATTTGTGTTTTATAAACAAGATGTTATGCAAGGTGTCTTCGTTTTCTCTCAACAAATCATATTTTGTTATCTCCCTATCATTCTCAATGGCAAGCAGAATTCTAACGCAAACATTAAATTAAATTAAATTCAACCATATTACTACAAATTTCCGATATTAGGTGACATACTTTTTGAACTGCATTTGTGGAATTCACCAGTTTCTATCGTCAGGTGGAATGCATGACTTTAAGATCAACCAAATACCCTAATGTGTCAGCTATAACGGAAGACGGGTTACGTAATACTGTCATGCGTTCAATAAAGGGCGAGTTATAGTATTTACTTGTTATTATACTTATACATTATGGAATCCGCCTAATTGATGTTAGATAATCGATAACCGACGATCACTTTGACGTTTTACCCTAATTTTTAGCGACAAATGAGACACTTTCATGCGTTAGTTTGGTACAGTTTATCCCGAACAGGTTTTAAAAACGTATATAGTGATAATATGCGTGTCATATATCATTACTTTAATGCAATTGATGGGTCTGACGAGATGATACTTCTCAGAGTTAAAAAACTTGAATGCGTGTCTACTATAAAAAATATAGATAAATTTTCTCCGCAAACTAAACGAGATCAAGTTCGAAATTCGACAAACATGAGCTCATATTTTGCCAAGTTTCTTACAATTAGACAAAATTTGGCACATGAGTTAATCTTCGACAATAAGTCAATCAATTACCTTGCCAATTTTGATGTTGTTGCTGCCGCCATATGGAAGTTCAAAGTTAATTCCAACACAAATGTGCGTACTTTTTGTCGAAATTTTCTGTCTCAAAAAAACCTTCTTTCTTTAAAAAAAAAAAAGTTCTTTTCGAAAAATCTCATGGGATGTTTACTTAGAATGCAAATATCCATTCTCAAGGAAAAACTCTAACTTTCAGATTATAATGCGAGAGGGTCTCTGCAAATACAGGAATTTGCTGTAAGCTAATTCTCACGCACCACACTGGTTTCAATAGTTATAATGTGCTGCTGTTTATCTTTCTCACCAAAACGCTTCATTTGATCGGACTGTTGTCAGTTCGTTTAAGGCTTCCCAATTATATGGAAATGTATCTAAATCCAAAATAAAACGACACTTCCACAAGCCAGCTTCAATCTTTTTTTTTGTTAGATTTCTATGATTGGATTAAATTGATTGATGATGATGAAGAATCTCTAGAAGCACGTGATCTTACTCAGTTATAAAGTTAAGTTAAATGCAGATAACACAAAATACATAATTCATTTATTTTTATAACGGTTACTATGAGCTGTTGCACAAGTGCTTCCTTTGCAGGTTTCTGTTACTAACACTGGTAAAAGTTTGTGAAATTTTCACTAGCGAAGTACGCTACTTCTCTCACTGCTGAGCACTCACTAGTTTGCTTTTTCTTTTGACTCGCTGCTTTCACTGCTTTCTCCTATACAATTTTGCTGAATTTCTTGTGGCGCATGATATCAAAATAGAATGCAGCCCTGATTTCTGACACGTTGGTTGTTGAATGCTCTTCGTGTAGTGTTTTAGGGCACCCCGTTGTACTTCTGTTTGAAACAAACGACACTTTCCTCCTTGAAATATGCGTCAAAATAACGGTACGTCCAGCGAGTGAATTGGAATATGCTAACTAGTTATCTTCTGTTCAGGTATTTTTTATGCAACACATCATTCTAATTTCCAGTAAAAAAGTGGAAACAACTGAGGAGAAAACTTGCAGAAGTTCAGATAAAAAGACTGTATTCCAGTATTATCACATTTCATAACATTTAGAATCGTACAGAAGAATCAAATATTGTTCTACAAAATTATGATACCCAAAATAAAAACTTTGTGTCATGTACAAAAAACATTGCACCTGTGCCACGCTTCTTTTTGTTGACAACCACGCCTTTTGGTCTGGTACAGGTACACTAACTGAGATAGTGTCACACTAAATAATTTTCCGCCACCTCCACCTATGTCCACACGCCCATTGCGGACGGACGGTTATTTTAATGCAACGTATATATGCAAATTTATTAATTCCTTTCCGTCTTGGAAAGTTTCTTGTAATTGATTTAAACCGATGCATTGGAATTAACTGCAAAAAACCATTTTTCGTATACTAATATACAGTATACCTTGATAAAAAAAAACTTTTGCCATCAGATATTATAGAAACTCGAGTTTCTTTTGAGAATCCTGGGTCTCTATACTTTCTCAGAGCTGCATTTTGATGAACTAAATTGGGTAAACTTCACTTGGATTTCATATGGAGATGTTTACGTCACGTTACGTAATATGTAGAAGACCTTCGTTTGGCTGGGCATATACAACTTAGGTGCATTCATTTTAAACTTATTTTGGTTGAAAACGTAGAAGTTTTACACTCTTTTGAACAGTTTGAACGACGTTTACAAGTTTACTTTGAACTAAAAAATTAAAGATTTTTTTGTGACATCAGTAGAGCCGATTTCAACAAAAAACTGCATCAAAAAAGGATAAATCAAAGAACAGATCAAAACGTTTGCAGCTCCACTTTGAGCTTTAATGCTATTTTCTTTGCCGGTGAATTGTTGATACTTATTCGTACCCTGCCATAGCTAATCAGTCAGTTTTATGTTAAACCTAAATTGCTAAAACAATTTTTCGATAGGGTGCGCATTCATTACCAATGCCCGGTCATCGTGATAGATTCACTCTTTTTTTCGCATTTCATTCAATCACGAGTAATTTTATTTGGCGCACATTACACAAGACATTAAAGCAACAGTTGTTGCTGTTCGTGATAGCAACAGTCATCGTTTTCATAAATGTTCAATACATTCAAATAACTAGTAAGTATCATTGGTTTCGCAATATCATGTGTCCTACTAGAAATTTTGTTATCAATCTTGTCTGGTTATTTTTCAGTTTTCCACAGAATGTAGCTCGACTGCCTTGGTTTTCTGAATAAATGCGAATCAATTTTACGTGAATGTACATGACAAGGTTTACTGAGCTACTCATGTTGAACGTAGTAACTTGTGCATTCTGTGTAGTTTCGCCAAGCGACAACTCAATCATTTTTCTCTTTCTATGATCCAAGGTGTAAGCAGGTGAAATTCTTGAGAAGTATGATGCACACACTGATAACTTACTAAACTTCACAATGCAGCATTTACACAACCCGGTTGTTCCGGACGTTGGAAAGATTGATGAGGTGGATTTTTGCACAATTTGATATTCTAAGGAAACTGGTAGCAGACTTTTATCTTTAATCAATGACCCCAGTGAACTTGAGATTTACTCATTCATCTCGTAATTATAATATTTCTGTATTTTACAGAATGTTCCAGTGATCCATATTTTTTGTTTGCTTAAAAACAGAAATATCAAACTAAGTAGATAAGTGAGAAACTCAGCAATTGCTAAGACACTATGCGGTAGGTAAAGCAGACCTTGTTTGATTTATTTCTGTCTCTATTAAATTCTACACTTGTCTACCTAAATATGTTCAACAGGCTCCGTTGTTTTCTTACTCATGGTTATCTTTCTTCACTTTTGAATTTTACTCTCCCATGAAACGTCTACGGTTGTTTCGGCTGTTATGCGTCACAATAAAACCAAAAAGACAAGCACAATTTTTCTTGTGCAATAAAAAAACACCGACAGTGTCTTGTACATTGGCCTTCGAAAACCTTGTGATGCCTGAAAAATGACTCGACGTTTTAATATTATTCGAGCAAGTGAAAAAAATTAGCTCATTCATAAAATATATATTATGACATGAGTCAAAGCGACAATTGTCAAACTACTGAAATTGCTTACGGTGTCTTTGTTTATGAGCTATCGGCTTCTGCGTAATACATTCCTTCTCCTGCACTGCAGAGCACACACACAGCTTTTTCTGTTGCTCTCAAGGATTAAATTTGTTTTATACAAAAGTGCAAGTGTAATTCAAATAATTGTTAGAAAACATCAACATCAATACAGAATTTATCGCAGTTCATTCTGTAGCAATTTGTGAACACTGAAAAGTGTTAAAAATAGCCAAAAACAGTTAGTTTTTCAGTATCTGGAGTTTACCTGATTACTCAGCTATTTTTTGGACTCAGCTGCCTAGCGCTCGTCTCATTTGGCCCCGTAAACAATAAAACAACATAAAAAGTCAGTGGTGTAGACTCTACGTGACAATAATCACACTGGAATTTGAAGTCAATGATTATCTGTCGCTGTCTACATCATCCTGACTGATTGTCAGGCAGGTTCTACCGATTGACCAGTTTGGTTTTAATACTGAACAAATAACATTTTAATGACGGCATTTTTATTTTTTATGAAAAACTGACAATGGAGCTACCGTCTTTGAGAAGATTTAATGATGACAGCATAACGCATCATGACGACCCTCCAGCATTACAACTGGAAACCCCAGTATCACCGGAAATTCACATTTCAAACTCCTTCTTTGAGCTCAAACCTAACCAGGAAGCTCCTGGCAATGATGTGACACACATACAACGAATTGAAAATGGGTTAAAATTCTTCCATGTCAACATTAATGGAATTAAATCCAAATGGGAGGAAACCAATCAACTTCTAGTCAGTGAATAACGTTATAGTATGTGCAGATTTTTCAGCAACAGAATATTTGGAGTAAAGAACGGAGAATTTGAGACAAAATATTACCCTATACAATCAGGCGTGCCTCCTGGTTCATGCACCGGTAGTTTATTTTACACTACTTATGTTAATGATATTTGCGACGGTATCTCACTTAATTACAAAATGTACGCCGACGATTGTGTAATATAAACAAATTGTGTAAATATAGTCGAAGGAATTGACAGTATGAACAACTGTTTAAAACAACTATCTGAATGGTGCACCACCAACAAACTGAAAATTAATGTTTCAAAAACAAAAGCAATGATATTTCATAAGCCGAAGGACACAACACTAAAAGTTGATACTATTCCGGATATAATTCTAAATGGTGATAAAGTGGAAGTAGTGACACAGTTTAAATATCTCGGAATTATATTTGACTCTACGATGTCGTTTAAAGAGCACATGAAAGCTGTTGACGGAAAAGTAACAAGTGCTCTAAGCAAGCTGTACTCAATCAAACATCAAATTACGGACAACATTTTGAAAACACTAATGTCTGCGTTCGTATCCAGCATTATTGAATATGGAATTGTGACGTGGTCCATTCAATCTAACTTGGAGCTTAATAATATTCAATCGAGAATAAACAGATTTCTTAAATCATATTTTTATCCAAAGCTTCATAAAAAACAAATCAAAAGGGGTAAGCGTGTCAAGTTTACCTACAACTCCAGCGAATGTCACGAGCTACTGAACAAAGCTGGAATTTATAGCATTACTGAGCGGAGAAGATACTGTCTCTTGAAGTTTACCTATAACAATGTGACTTTTAATGGACTATTTAGTAGTTGGTTTTCGGAAACTAACAGCAGAAGGAAGGACTCATTTCCTAGACTACAAGTTCCTTGTTACAAATCTGAAAAGTGTAAAGACTCTGTAAAACGTTGTGCTATTGTAGAATGGAACTCACTGAGTGGCAAAATACCTTGCGAGAAAAACATGCCAAGTGCAATGTTTCTTGAACTTATTGCAAATATAATCAAAAGTAACAGAATTGTAATTTAATTGTATACATGATATTTCTGACATAATAGTTTGTAGATAATAGTAAATTATGCTTGGAGTCAAATCAAATCCTTCGCATCCATCTGTCAACTAACAGCGAGCTACTTTCTCCGCTGTCTCTAATCTTGAGAAACACAGTACGAGAACACTGAATGCAAGTAAAAGTATATGAATACTTGCAAACTGAGTTCCGTGTCGAAGATATTCTCTGAAATGTTGATAGATGCTTGGTTTTTTTGTCAACCATAACCAAGCGCCGTTTGCAATTCGCCATGCAATAAAATTTTTTAAGATGCTGCACGATTCTCGTTGTACGACTTATAGATTATGTACACAAGACAATGACGCTGGAGTCTTTGAATTAATCTTGGGACGACAAATGGTTCTGTATGCACAATACAGATTTCTTGTGAAACCATCGTCCGATGCCTTTAATATTGAATGGTTTCTACACTCGAGTAACTTGCCAAGTACTTAATCTAACTTTACCTTCCAAATTTGAAAATCATTTTCTGTGTTTTGTAATGCAGTTTGCATTTAAAGTTAACGATGTGCAATTTGTATTTTTTGTCAGTGTTAGAGAGTGTGAAGGCATTCGTTAAACAGTAAGCCGTGTGTAGAGGAAATCAGGAGTTCGTTCATAATTCTACTGTTTGCCGAACAAACATAAGCTGTGTTTAAAAAATGTATATTGCTTAAATTTCGCACGCCCGTCGCCCTCGTAATTATACACAAAAACAAGTGATACGATAGCCGACACATAATATTGAAAAACGAGTTTTGGAAGATGTGTAACTTTTAGTTCCCGTGAATTAATCTTTCGTGATACGGAATGTTGCACCCGTGTACATGTTTGAAAATTTCCAGTGCCTAAAGTAAATGCATATAAATTCTATTGATATGCCCCAGGAAACCTAAAATCACCCATATATTCGTTGTATCATTTTTTCTCACGGAGTGCAGAATTTTTTAAAACTTTCTCATTCCAACATTCCACTTTCTCCCAACCTAGTGAGAATATATTGCAAGAATGAGAACTGCCTGACTTTGAACTATTGATGATTGTCATCTCGACTCCCAAATATTTAAAATAAACTGGTGGTGACTTGCAGCCCTCAGAGATTGAGATGACACTTCAAGTTCCTTCTTCGTGCATAATATACGGGAATTACCTGATCCCGTCGCACTTTATTATGAATATGGAATACGTCAAGGACGACTAAAAATCAAGTTCTCCAAGCGTTTACCTTGAATGTTGAAGAAGGCGAAAATAGAGGGGAAAATTCGTCAGGCTTGCTTTGATACAGATTTTTTTTCTGGAAACCCCAACTGGGTATTGATATGGATTTATAATTTGTTTTACATACTTACATAAACAATGCTGGACTGATCAATGTGTATGTATTTTACACATTTTATCACATAGTGAATTGGATTCAAAAAGCTTTTACATACTGACTGGGACAAGGGGAATCTTAGTTAAAGGACGAACGGTCCTTTCCTTTTGACAAAACTAGTTTAAGGTGGGGTAAAAACATGCATGGATCATTTTGTTTGGGTTTACTTGTTACCATGGTACGATTTGTGATGCCCCCATGCCGCCGTGACTTCATATTGTGGGTGTTGTTGCTATAATAATTTACATTTTAGAGAAGCAGATTACATTGAAATGCTTTTAAAGAAAGAATAGTGTTTCTGTTTCCTACTGTTATTCCAACAATCTATTTATTCAAAGTTGACATTTCACTCTGCTATCACTTCGAAAACGAAGAAATGAAATATATTTTAACACGAACTACTTCTCATTGTTAGGAGGACAAAGAAAGGGTTGGGTTCTTACACCGTATTTTGAGAACCACTTCTTTGGATGCATCACTAATATGCATTCAAAGTTGACATTTCACTCTGCTATCACTTCGAAAAAGAAGAAAGGAAATATATTTTAACACGAACTACTTCTCATTGTTAGGAGGACAAAGAAAGGGTTGGGTTCTTACACCGTATTTTGAGAACCACTTCTTTGGATGCATCACTAAGACGTCTATCACAATTTTTTGCGTCAAATCTGAATTTTCAAACCAAGCATCGCTTTCTCCCACCATTTTCGGGATATTGTTAATCGGTGCTATGTTTTAAACTTGGTTTGCTTCTTTTGAAATCCCATCTAGTGTGGAATTCTTTTTGGGTACTGTCAATACTAAGAGGATTAATGCCATTAAAATTGTCATGTTTTGTGTTTCTTAATGACGCTAAATTAGGAACTTTACTCGGTTCAGATTATTGCAAAACACTTTCAAGACAAACATAAAATATGCTGAGATCGAATAAATAAGTACAGACCTAAACATGTCTCTAAATATCAGGTCAAGATTACATTTTATTTAATGGTCATATAATGTATGTATTTAAGCCTGTATGTACATCCTCCAATTAATATAAAAAACTACGACTGTTCCTCTGCATGGGTAAGAATTGAAAAACTCTTCCTTTGCACAATATGTTATGTTAATGGAGTTCCATCAAAAGCTTTTCCATAAACTGTCATAAATCAAGACATAATGTTTGCTTTCCCTGCTAAACTTTCAGTACTTTAGCAAACACGACCTTAATTTTTGTTTGCATCAGTTCCACTTTGCCTTGCTTCAGCTTTTCACATTCAATTTCTTCCTTCTCACAAAACAAACAAGACAACTCCCACATGTTAGCTGCCTTTCAAAATGCTTGGCTTTACGCCTTCAAACTAGTCACAAGATTCTTTAAAAATTGCGAAAGGACTAGGATCACGTTTCTGCTTAATTGATCCTTGGCTAGTACCTCATTTCAGATGTGTTTTTCATGTTTTCTCCTCGCTTGCGCTTATATATAGTGCATCAAAATCCCCGTTTGATTTCATCTGGCTATCGTACGATCTCGCTTTCCATACAAGGCAAATTTTATTTTCTTACCGCTTTCAATAAACATCTTCTGAGCAAACATAATGCTCACTACTCATTATATTACGCAACATCTACTTATGTATGCTTTCTTTAATCTCCTGTTTAAAACAGACTTTTTCATCATCTGTCGAAATATGTATTAATAAAACTATTTGAACTAAATATCTATGATTTCATGCAAACACATTTCCAATATGAAAATCCACAAATCATATATGAATTTGTCGAAACAAATGTAGTACTTGAGGCAAAACAGGTGCCTTGGCAGCATACAAGGACTATTACTCTATTACCAAACCAAAATACGTGATATTTCCACAGGAAATTGCACATGCAATGATAACATTAAATCAGCACTTTATAATCAAAAACATTTG
The DNA here is from genome assembly GCA_036561885.1 of Salina celebensis. Classification (NCBI taxonomy): domain Eukaryota; kingdom Metazoa; phylum Arthropoda; class Collembola; order Entomobryomorpha; family Paronellidae; genus Salina; species Salina celebensis. Next base: position 755 of record JAAXOA010002536.1, on the reverse strand, counting down.
GTATAATTGTTCCCTTCCTCTCGGACAGAAGCAGTTAAGGTTGCGTTTTAAAATTAAGTTTATAACTTGCCCGGACTTTTTTAGTATCACTATCAAATTAAGGCATTTCCACATATTATGTACACATTGCTGGTTCTCACTACCAGCAACACACCAAGGGCTTAAGTGTTGAATCCCATTTTTAGAAACGACCACGTAATTTCTTATAAAGAGTTAAACCATCTTTTTATGATTTTCCTTTTATGCAGTAGAACATCGTCACGGTAGCACGAGACATGGAGGACTGCCAGGCAAGTGCTAAACGTCGAGAGGAGAGAACTGTGCAAGAAACGAAAGCTGTCAGATCTTACTTCCTGTAGCTACAAGTTCAAAAACGTATCCAAGTCCAAGTTGTCATTTGGATCTCTGGGGCGATGCCAGCACTGCATCCTGCACCGCATACTTTCCTTACCTTATCTTGCTATTACGACTACAAACAACATTCTCTACGCAAACCTTTAAGTGGTTTAGCCCTTTGGGAAAAATTTAGGCAATGACAATGTTTCAAGTTATAGTTTTAACATGTTGCAAAGAAGAGCTTATGAGGTACACATACCACACTATGCTCATTTTATAGAAAACATTTAAACTCACAATTGTGCTCGCTTGACGCTCCGAGACAAACTGACTTAGACTAACTATGCTTTGCTAGCTACTTGCTACTAGTGACGTTCACGTTATACTCTGGTGGTACAGAAATAAAATTCTTACAAGCT
>JAAXOA010002535.1:0-13018 GCA_036561885.1 Salina celebensis | reverse complement strand
TATATGCATGGTAAACCTTTCCTGGGACACACATTTTGCATCCGATACAGTCATGGTCCGTTATTAAAAGTACACCGGTATTACGGTGGTTGAATACATGTAAAGCCCATAAACGACGGCAGGGCGGAATTTTTTTGCCCGATATAGTCCTGTAGCTGTTATTACGGTGGCCAGTATTTCAAAGTTACACTGTATGTGTTTTCATATTGTACATTGCGGCAGAAATTTGTGGATAGTGTGTTTCTTCATTCGCTAATTGCCAAAGCTGTCCAGCCCGATTTATGGATTACGTCATCCATTTTCTTAGTAATATGCTCCTACATAATTTCATATAGCTATAGAGTTAACTTGCTTTTATTTTTTTCTCTGCTTTTTGGAGAGGAGGGCATTGTTTCCGGCTCAGTCAAGCGTCATGTATTGTATCAAGCTTTGGTAATATTCGGCTTGGCGCTAAGTTTTCAATTTGACGCATTCATCACAAGCATCACAACCACACCACACCCGGACCGGAAGATATCTAACTTGACCGAGTTGTATCAAAACAGCTACCGTCTGACGCATGATGCCCCCTCCATGACAAATTGGTTTCTGGGTTTGGTGGAAGGAGAACTTGACAGTGTCCCAACGTATGGATACGTGATGTCTACTTATAGACTGGCAATGCTACAAATTGCAACAAAAATGCTAAACATGACATTCCAAGTAAATTCAGCTGAAGAAGTGGCCGCCTCTATGGTGTTTGATCATCAGAAGTTTGCCATAATAACTGTTGACGTGGTCGCACCAAGAGTAACGACAAAAACCAATGCCATTTTGGAAACGGGGGGCGACTCACTTCGAGAGAAAAGGTGCTACACAAGTGATAGTCCAATATTCTCCGTAAATACGTATATACTAATTGACGGCTCTAGGAAACTACAAGCTGCGAAAATCTTGAAACTTGTTTTTCAGTCAGGAATATACAATTACTGGAATAACGATTATCTCATAATGATGAAAGGATACAGGGGAAACACAAAGCTTAAAGACGGGGATCAGCAAAACCTACGTGTATATCCATTGTCGCTAAGCGATCGAATGATCAATATTTTTGTTGCAATGGAGTGACCAAACTAACAACATTCTTCTTATTGTTTATTTATAAGCATTTCAGAGGTAGAAAATAAGGTCATACTCTCGTAGTCACTTTTTAAATTCTGTTAGTCTGTATAAGTCTAATTAAAATCCATACCATTACATGTCTTTAATAGACTGCAATTGTCAAACTATTTGTATGTCACAATCTTCATCAAACTGGTTAATTCCATTTAATTATTATTATATAAAATTGATTAGAATCAATGCACAAACAAATAATAAAGCATGATGAATATCCAAAAGTATATGAAAGATGTTGATACGAGTCGATGGCTCCATTTTTATCACTTCCGATTTAAGCGGGTGTCCTCAAACTTAAGCCGTAAATTTGCGAATTATACAAAATTCCTTTATTTCCAATTAGTCACTGAAATTATTATGTTCACATATTTCTGATCAGAGGGGATGTTTTTTACTTCAAAACTATTGCTTGTTTTTGCCACTGTCAATGCATTGGAAGACAACAGTATAAAAAAAGGAATTCGGAGTTTTATAGTATTTACGGTGGAAAGTTATAAAAGTGGCTTCCTCCTGCTCCTCCCTTAAAATTGGTTATGACCTAAACCCGAAGAAGAACAAAGAAGACGTTAGGACAGAAATACAAGTTGGGATCTTTGATTTACCAATCAGGCACGTGCTCATATTTCCAACTGCTTGCTATGAACACCTTTAATAGTAAACGATTTATCGGCTTACAGCCCCCAGTATATAAATATATTGAAAATACCGACATTTTCTAGACTCTAGCATGTAAAAAGAAATTTAGTATCTGGCCGGAAGTAGCGATAATGAAACTTTGTTATTTCAAGACTCGGTAGTAATCGATATCAAAAACAAGGGGAAAAGAGAGCTCATGTGTTGAACCAGTGGCTATATCGTCAAAAAACCTATAATCCACAGGGAGGACTATTGTTCTAGTTAATTTTACATACTGTCAGTTACTACGAAATATAAATATTTCGTATTATATCAATTAACATTTTGCAAATCGCCAAATTTTTCTTCAAAATTTGGAATAAAGTATGCTCACAATTAAAGCCATGTGAATTGTATAGTATCATACCCAGTTGGGAAATGACACTGCCGACATACACTCACGTTTCTATATATTTAACGTGTGTTTTCCAAATAGCGCCAGGTGTAGTGCAATATCCAACCATAGGTATTTTCCCTAATCTGGACAATCGCACAACGCAAGGAATTCGTAAAACGATAAATCGATACCGACGGAGGAGAGACATTTCCACATTGCCAAATAGCAAAAAAGGATTCCTTATATATAATCTTATTGTAATAAGCATCATTGCGGATTACATAAATGTGACAATAGAAGCAGAAAACCAGCTCAACAAACAAGACCACACCCAATTCCTTTTGTATGCACAGGGCCGTGGAAACTCGACATTTGCAGTCCAAAATATTATTGCACAGAGAGGATATAAAGTAAAAATATTTCAACGGCCGCAAACACTTAACTATGTGTTTTCATATTGTGCATTGCGGTAGAAATTTGTGGATAGTGTGTTTCTTCATTCGCTAATTGCCAAAGCTGTCCAGCCTGATTTATGGATTACGTCACTCATTTTCTCCATAATATGCTACCACATAATTTCGTGTAACCATAGAGTTAATTTGCTTGGAGTTTACCCACTAGTTTTTGGGGAGGAGGGCATTGTATCTGGCTCAGTCAAGCGTCATGTATTGTATCAAGCTTTAGTCATTGTTGGCTTGGTGCTAAGTTTTCACTTTGATGCATTCATCACAAGCATAGCAACCACACCACACCCTGACCGGAAGATATCTAACTTGACCGAGTTGTATCAAAACGGCTACCGTCTGACGCATGATGCCCCCTACATGACAAATTGGTTTCTGGGTTTGGTGGAAGGAGAATTTGGCAGTTTCAAAAAGCATGGGTACGCCATGTCAACTTATCGACAGACTATGCTACATATTGCAACAAAAATGCTTAGGACGGCCTTCCATGCAAAATCAGCCGATGAAGCGGTCACCTCTTTGGTGCATGGTCCTCAGAAGTTTGCCCTGATACTGATGAAGGTGGCCGCACCAAGAATTACGATAAAAACCAATGCCATTTTGGAAATGGGGAACAGTTCACTTCAAGAGAAAAGGTGCTACATAAGTGACAGTCCAATATTCTCCGTAGATTCATATATAATAATTGACGGCTCCAGGAAACAACAAGCGGCGAAAAGCATGAAACTTGTTTTTCAGTCAGGAATTTACAAATACTGGTTTGACGATTATCTCAGAATGACGAATGGATACAGGTTCAGCACAAACCTTAAAGACGAGGAAAATTTACGTGTATATCCATTGTCACTAAGTGATCGAATGATTAATATCTTTGTTGGTGGGAGTAATCTCTTGAGTATTTCGATGATAATTTTTATCTTAGAAATACAGCACACTTTGCACACTAGCTTGAGTAAATTTATTGTACGAATCTGGTTTCATTCGCTATCCGCAGCTTGCAACGGCGTGACTAAACTAACAGCAATAATCGTAAGAAGACAACAGTATAGAAAAAGGCATTCGGACTTTTGTAGTATTTACGGTGGAATATTACAGAAGTGGCTTCCTCCTGCTCCTCCCTTAAAATTGGTTCTGACCTAAACCCGAAAGCGACAGATTTAATTGAAACGTGTCTCGGTTCAACCCACGAGTAATTAAAATCTTCATGTGAATTTCATTAATTTTAGTTTCCTCAGTCACCTGTTACAGCTATCTTTTCTAATCGTTCATATCTAGCTACCGTTTTCAGAAGGTACTTATTTAAAATCTTTTCATATCGAAAAACTGTTCTAGTAAACAAGTCCTAAATGACTTTTTCTCATCGTCAACATCTTCCAGGAAACTACCAGATTCTCAAACATTTCACTTGAAGCGACTTGAAGCCCAAGCAATGAAACTACATTCAATTTTGGCAATACCAATCTCGATCTATATCTATCGATGTCGATGGCTTCTAGAAACATAGTGGACGTCAAGACAGAAAATAGAGTCGGGATCTTTGTTTGTTCATTAAGGTACGTGCTCATCTTCCCAAATGGTATGTATGCACACCGTCAAGTGTAAAGGATTCAACGATTTAGGCACGCAGTAGCACTCAATGTGTTAACGCTACCAACATTTCGAAGACTGGTGAATGTAAAAACTAATTTATTTTCGAGCAGGAATTGCGATAATGAGACTTTGTTTCATCAAAGCTCTGGCACAATCGATATCGAAAACAAGGGAAAAATGGAGCTCGTGTGTTGAATCTAGTAGCTATATCGTCAAAAACCAATAATCAACTGAGAAGACTCTTGTTCTAGTTAAGTTTACAGTATTTCCAACGCAGCCATTTTAAAAGTAGTAGTTGACAGCTTCAATGAAATAGAAATATTTTATATTATATCTATTAGCAATTTAGAATTTTTGACAGTTTTTCATTAAATTCAGAAAAGTTTCCGCACAAGTAAAGCCATGTGATCTCTGTGATATTGTATCCGTTTGTGAAAATGACACGACCAACATCCACTCAACTATCTATATTTGTGATTTGTGTATTCCATATAGCGCCAGGTTTACTGCAAAATCCCACCATAGGTATTTACCCCATTAGAGTGAATGACACAACGGAAGGAATTCGTGACACGATTAACCGATACCGAAGAAAAAAAGACATCTTCACATTGCCCAGTATCGCAAAAGCATTCGATATATATCATCTTAACGCTATTAACATCGTTGCCGATTACATTAATGCTACAATAGATGCTGAAAACAAGCTTTACAAACAAGACCACACCCAATTTTATTTGTATGCACACCCTGGCCGCGGAAACTTGACATTTTCTATGCGAAATATTATCGAGCGGACAGGATATGAAGTGAAATTATTTAACCGGCCACGAACCCTCCACTATGTATTTTCATATTGTGCATCGCGGCAGAAGTTTGTGGATAGTGTGTTTCTTCATTTGCTAATTGGCCAAGCTGTCCAACCCGATTTATGGATAACCTCACTCATTTTCTTAATAATATGCTACCACATCATTTCATATAACCATAGAGTTAACTTGCTTCAAGTTTTCCCTATGGTGTTTGGGGAGGAGGGCATTGTTTCAGCATCAGTCAAGCGTCATGTATTGTATCAAGCTTTAGTAATTGTTGGCTTGACGCTAAGTTTTCACTTTGACGCATTTATCACAAGCATAACAACAACTCCACACCCTGACCGGAGGATTTCCAACTTGACCGAGTTGTATCAGAATGGCTATCGCCTGACGCATGAAAATCCCTACTTGACAAATTGGTATCTGGGCTTAGCGGAAGAGGAACTTGACGGAGTCACAAGGTATGGGTACGCCATGTCAACTTATAGAAAGACCAGGATACAAATTGCAAAAAAATTGCTTAAGACGTCATTCCAAGTAAATTCAGCCGAAGAAGCGGCCGCCTCTATGGTGTATGGTCCTCCGAAGGTTGCTATGATAACGAGCGACCTGGTTGCGCAAGGGCTTACCGTAAAAACCACTGCTCTTATGGAAATCGGGCGCAGCTCACTTCGAAAGAAAAGGTGCTACACAAGTGACAGTCCAATATTCTCCCTAAACGCATTCATGCTAATTGACGGCTCTAGGAAACTACAGGCTGCGAAAATCTTGAAACTTCTTTTTCAGTCAGGAATATTCAAGTACTGGATTGACGATTATGTCAGACAGCTGAAAGGATACAGGGAACACACAAAGCTTAAAGACAAGGATCAGGAAAATCTACATGTGTATCCATTGTCACTCAGTGATCGAATCATCAATATTGTTGTTGGTTGGAGTAATCTCTTGGGTATTTCGATGATAATATTTGTCTGTGAAATCCAGCACATTTTGCGCACTAGCTTACGTTTACTGATTGCACGAATCTGGTTTCAATCACTGCAAGCAGCTTGCAATAGAGTGACGAAACTAACAACAACAACATTCATACTTTGTAAATATAAGAATTTCAGAGGTAGAAAATAAGGTCAAAGTCAAAACCACCTGGTCCAAAATATTAATTGTGGGAGTATAATTGTAATCCTTACTTTACGATTCTTTTAAAAGCAACGAATTGTCAAAACAATTTATGTGTCACAATCAACACGAAATATAATTCAATTAACTTAAGTACTATTATTATAAGATATTGATTAGTAATTGATCAGTTAATTTTAGAACGATGTCTATACACTTAGTGAGAACACTAACACTACAAGTCATTCAGTCGTTGATGTAGCAAAGGTGACAATGTCATTTCGGTAATATCGCTATTAGTGTGCTGTGAAACGATTATTTAATTACATTTAATGTTAAATGTTCAATAGTTTAGTCTAGATCAGCCTTGGGATCTTAACCGTGTATAATGAATTCAAACCCGAAGTTTACTGTAATGTATACAATTTACAGTAGGCGGCTATGATACTGAAATATTGCTTATAATTTTAGACTCAAGATCAGACTTATATAGACGCTCTGTTTAAAAAACATGACACAAGTTTAAATTTACATATAGTCCAGTCATTGTTGCAGTTTAACACCAAACTAAGTCTAATTACCTTTTGTTTTTATATCGTATAATTGTCCCCAAACAATTTAGTTTGAAGCATCACCCATCAACTGCTTTTTTGGATTGGAGTATTATTGCGATTAGTTAAGATGACTATGATTATGAGTTTAATATGATTATGATTACAATAGTTTAAACCATTGAATGTGTATCGATTTCAATTTTTTTCGTGAAAATGACGCATGCTAGTGATAAAGATGTATTTAATAAAACTTTTTGGAACCATCTGAATAAATGATGTTGCTGTTGATATTCTGTGCATGTCAGAGTTTTGAATGTATTCTTTTTCATTTTAATGGCTTGCTACATTTTCATATCCCACCTTTTTAGCATTTCTCTTTACAACAAAGGCTACACTTGAGTTTTTCTGTAGTGAAAAATATTGATGAATAGAAACTCATGCTTTGAACTCATGAACCATACCTGTGTTTAGTATACATTTGAGGGTCTGTTCATGATCAATGTTTGCTTCATATTTCCATCCTTTCTAAGTTGTATAAAAATATCCTTTAAGCTTGAAAGAAATATTCAGAAACGTTGATCCCCAGCAAAAAGGCCTTGGCTCCTTTTCTGTAATCTCACCTAACGGTAGATGTGAACGACCCTTTTCCACAAAAGCCGCATTGGTGAAGGATGTAGTCAAGGATAAAGAAACTCGAGCGTGCATCCAGCAATACAAAAATAGAGCGGCGTGAAAGCGAGAAAAAGAAGCATCCCTGCAATGTTTGAGGAATTTAGTTTTGTTCATTTCATATTTGTGGGTCCATGGAGATGGAAGACAAACACCGACATTTTGTAAATTCTCCAAAAACTCAAGTTTAGTTTTCGGTTGGTGTGAAAATGAACCAAATTAATTTTAAACTCGGGAGTAATCAGTAACGATAAGTTGTGAAAAATGGTGTGACTGGGTCGTTTAAATAGGTGAGCAAATTGTTTAAAAACAATACAATTATACTGTTGGTGAATAAAAATCGTTGTAAAATTATACCTAAAGATTAAATATATATTTTAAGGTTCAATGCCGTAGCCAATTCCCCTTCACCGTTTGTGTTTTCTGCAGCCAGTAGTTCTTCTGGTAATATTCGTAAGCATTAACTATACTAATTTCGGCGTCTGATCAATTGACTACAACTGCTTATTTTTTATTTTTTATTTTCGTTAACTTAGGACCATTTGGTCGGGAGCTACTGAGGATGTTGTCTGTTACTACCAAGTCCTGGGCGCCGTTTAACCATTTCGAAGACATCAATGGGATTCTTTCGTTCGTAGCACCAAGATTAATTTAAATTTAAAGTATGTGTACAATTTGCAGAACGGTTTATAACTTCAAGTCCGGGATTAGCTGACAAGGAAATGTTACCGATTTAAAAGTACTTAACTGAACCACATTCATTAGGACTGAGTCGCCTCAGCAATGTAGCTGAGCGATTTTTAAACTTTAAAATTTATCAGGTTTTCAAAACAGTTTGAGCTACAACTGAGTCTAGGACTTTTGTTAAAAAATGATTTTGCACATAAACGAATTTTCCTTAATTAATTGACCCACATGGTGAAACCACACTTAAGGAAACAGTGTAGTTAATTATTCGAAGAACATGCATATGCATATGGAACTATAATTTCCAGACATTGCTCTCCTACCCTATTCACGTAAGTACCCTATTCAGTAGATATTCGGCGTCCTTGAAGCGACTCTGGTTATTGTAAAAACTATTTTGTAACTGTCCCGTGATAATATTTCTTCAAATAATTTCACTTATTTGTTAGTCAAGACAGGAGTTCCAATAAACCCGTAGGAACACACAGTTTGTTAGAAACCCATAGGTAGTAGTCGGTGATGCTGCAAAGATGACTTAACTACAAAAGTTGGGATGACTTAACACATTTAAATCGCAGAGATTTTTTGGGTGTTTAAAGTCACAGTTAAAATATAGGCTGAAGATGATTTTACTGTCATAAGAGGTCGTGAAAAGGTTTTAAATATTGCTAAAAGAATGTACTGGAGCAATTACAGGTTTTATTATATTACGTGTTTGGAAGTTTTGGTCTGACTTTCAAATAACTAGAAAGAGCACAGTTTATTGAAAACCCACGGGACGACTAAATTACAAGTTTTTTTATTGTATCAATAATGTAATTGAGCAATGAGTCCTTTGTTACCTGAATTAGTCAGACGTGTAGACGCACAGTATCTTGATACGAAGTTTTTGTGTGACTTTCAAATAACTAGAAAGAGCACAGTTTATTGAAGACCCACTGGATGACTAAATTTTTACATATAAATTTCTGTGTCAATAATGTAATTGAACAATGAACTAGTTTCTTTTACTAAAATAGTAGCAAAAGTATTATAAAATTTATCTAAATAGCGTAATCGATCAATATTCCCATTTTAAAATTAGTTCGCGCCATTTTAAAACAGTTAGCTGTTATTTACTTGTTTCTTGGAAGTTAAATGAATTAATACGCGTTGTTTCAGTAATGTAACTGGGCAACGACTTGTACGAAAATGAAATGTTATGTTGTCAGAATTTTGCGTGGGTTGTCATTTGAGGAAGCTCAAAATAACTTAACAAAACACAGTATTTTTACCCACAAGATGAGATTTTTTCTGGGAATATTTTAATGTAAAATGTTAACCAGTTTTAAAATGATTTTTAAAATAATAGTAAGAATATAGATGAGAGAATTTGTAAACTAGAAGCGTTATTTGATTTAAATTTGGTGGGGTTGTTGTTTGAGGAAAGTCAAAATAACTTAACAAAACACAGTATTTTAACCCACAAGGTGAGCACTTTTTCTGGGAAAATTTTAATGTAGAATCTTCACCAGTTTTAATATGTTTTTCAAAACAGTTTTTTGAAAATAGACAAAAGAATTAGAAATGTTACTACATTTGAGTATGGTGGGGTTGTTGTTCTTAGAAAGTCAAAATAACTTAACAAAACACAGTATTTTTACTCACCAGATGAGGAGTGCCTGGAAAAGTTTCAATGTGGAAGACTTTTTTTAACTATTTCTTTAGATGTGTATAAAAAATTATTAGAAACTATACTAGAAGAATATTTGAAATGTCACTTGATTTGAGTTTGGAGGGGTTGTGACTTGCGGAAAGTCAGATCTTTGTAGCAGAGATTAATAATATTAACTCACCAGGTGAATATTTTTATTGAAATGTTTAAATGTAAAAGCGGTATCCAACTTTGTGACGGTTATCTTCTAGTAAAAATGTCATGGGAAACATAAATGACGGAATAAATGACGTGTACAGCACTGCTTCATATAAAAAATAGTTTCTCATCTGTGTTTATTGATTTATTTCATGGATCTACTACAAAGTGATACGAAAAAGTTAATTTTTGATAAAAGTAAAATATGTGCATCTTATGTGACTTGTTTGATAAATAGTAACGGAAACAACCTCAAACCTTGCATGTTTTATGGTCATAAGCCTTACTCATAGATACGGTAATTACCTTCAGTTGAAGCTGAAATGGAAGTAAATGGTGGTTTTAATCACTACAAATTGTTGTGTTATACAAAATCTCGAAAAGTTTGTTACGCAGTTCACTTACTAACTGAATGTCAGGCGTGATCATGAAAACAATTGGTGTGTACAAGACATTGTCACTAATAAACAAAATGTTTGAGGATTTTTGATACTCAAGTAGATTTTTCAAAGACAACATGCGATAAAAACTTCCTCGTGAATTAGTAGTTCAGTGCAGTGGAAGCCAAGTTTACAAATTAAATCTTTTGGTTCCTGTGAAACTTGCCGATAGTTTTGTTAAATCACTTACTACTCAACTTTAAAGTATATAAAATTTTGTATGGAGGAATTTCATGGCGTATCTCATTGTCATTCTTGTCATAATATTCATAAGCAAGTTTTATAAATAACTAGTCAGATAAAAAAATATAAATTCATGCATCGTTTGTAGTAATTATGGAAAAAACGATCAAAACACATCTGATGCATCTTAGTTTCGATTAAATGTTGAAATATTAATGATGGTGTATTAGTGGTTAACTCTTTTAAAGCAAACCATTCCTGCTGTATACGATTTTACCCTGTTACTTACAAGAAATGCCCCTTTTTTAATTGAACATAATGTATATTTCAATTCCTTTTCAATACATAAGTACTACCATGAAATGAAACCCGTAGAAGGAATATTTTTTTATGCAATCAAAGGCAATGACCCTACGCAAAAAAAACGGCTGTGAATTCTCACACCTGACACCTGTACTAATTTAACTCAGGCACCCGTCGCAGTCTGAGACCCTTTTGTTAAATAAGCTTTATCCATTAAAAAGCACTTTTTCACCCAAGTTGCAGGTTTTCCTCAAATCTAATGAATTCTGGTACTAAAAATTAATACTTACAGGTGCAAGTGTAGAGGCTTAAAAACCCTTTCACGCCCTTACACAGGTATTGGTTAATCTTTCCTGAACGGTTTCAGCTGGATAATAAACATCCTAAAAATCGCATCATTTATGAGAAAGGTGTGCAAAACATCATTGAAAGGGTTACTCAAGTTCAAACTATATTTGCATTATAACTTTAAGGGTACTTGAATATTTTGTTTTCATCGGTTTGAATCAGTTGTGGTTTTATTCACATACTGATCAGAGCGTGTCTAAGAGCTGTGGTTGTGTTTCAAAACTTCAGAATGGCTAGAATAACATTAATTTTGTGCGGTTTACTATTTCTGTGTGGCCAAAAATCATGGGCCAGCACGTCGCCTATTCTGGAAGTTCCTATCGCTAAGCCCGTGGAAAATATAAACGGCCAAGAAGCTCTTCAACCGTATTTAACGCCTCAGAAATATGGCGTTATTTCAAATCCAAGCGAAGCGGTTTTGCCAGCAAGACCATATCCAGGAACTTCTCAGGACTATCCTGTAAACCGGCAACCTTATCCTTATCAAGCTCGGAAACCCAACCTTGGACCACCGTAAGTAATTAAATTTAAATTCAGCTGGGATTTCTGAACAGAAAAAAAATGTAGCAGGCGCCCCTGACAATAGTACAAATAGCTCCCTTCTTCAGACATGTTTTGCAAACTGTTGATAGTAAAACACAGTAAAATTTCAAGTAGCTAGTGCAAAGTTCGGTGACGAAATTCCTGAAAAAAATTGTTAAAGGTGCGGTTGGCTGTGGAAAGGCCTGTCCCACAGGTCCTCCTTCAAAACCGTTCTTATTTTACATTTACAAAGCAATAAGATTGCATACTAGTACTTAGTACTAGTAGAAATTGAAAAAAAATATCGTGAATTCTAACGAAAAACATTTTTTATGATCTAAAATCCCTCAAAAATATTCGCAACCATTATAATATGGAATAGTTAATTATTATAGTGTAGACACAGACCAAAAGCATTCGTAACTCTTTTTCAGTCTAAACAGGTTAAAAATATTTACTGGTTGCGTACCAGTTTGTGTGCAGTAGTTTGTTTAGTTTTAATACATAACTGTTTACTATGGTTATGTAATGAATGACTTTTGTAATTAATCGTTATTCATTCGATTTGATATACAGAGCAGCATATTCGGTAAAGAACGCGATTGGATTAAGTTTCGGAAGCTCTAATGAAGGCCCTTACACATCCGGTTACAGCTATATTTCAAGCCGAACTCATCATGCCCCACCGAGCGACCCTTCGTTCACCAGCAATCAACAAGTTGTAAGTTTCCCTTATTCAAACCTCCCCTTTAAAATATATTTGTATGAAGCCATATTAGGATTTTAGTTAATTTAATTTTATACCTGTGTAGAGCCAAGTCGCTGAATCTCGCCAGTATTTTGACGGGCTCACAACTGCCACCCAGAACTCCAGTTCCGGCTTCATTGAAATTATCAGCATCATCTTCTCAGGCTTTGGAACATACGTAATGCAGAATATGTCAACGCCCGAATCTATGAGCGCCCTCATTCCCGCCGCCAGGAATTACTTGAGGAGTTGGTGGAACTGGGGAATGGGTAGGCACGAAATTCCAGCGGTGCCCGTCGAAGAAATCACAGGGAATATGGAAGGTGAAAGTATCGAAAAGACAGAAGAAAGCAGGAGAAAAAAGCGGAGTTCACCAGTGGTAAGAAATTTGAAAATTGTTTTAAACAAAGAAAATTTTAATTTGTTTTGATATTTAGTAACTAAAATATTGTTTTATTACAGAAATCCGAGTCTGACCTTGCCGACTTAACGAAAATCGTCGTTTCTGCGATTCAAAGTGGGGAATGTATGCAGAGAAGTGTGTGCATCCTTGGCAG
>JAAXOA010002534.1:0-13019 GCA_036561885.1 Salina celebensis | reverse complement strand
ACAAAATTTTCTCTGGTCGTTCTCACATCTCGATTGCAAGAGTCACATTTTAGTATTCTTATTAGTGTGCGTCTCCAATATAGAATTTTATTCACCAGAAAAAGGATCGGATGTTGGTTTGTTATCGTCATCAAAACAGGAGAAAAAGGGCAGCAGCTGCGCCCAATTTTGATGTTTCTCTAATAAATTCCATCTTTCCCCTGCAAGATGAATAAGTAAAATCTGCTAAGCTACTCGGATGGTCTGTTATTCCTACTTTTAGCTCCAGATCTCTTTGTTGCCAAAAAGCCCTTTCAGCTTAAACCATATAAAATCCCACTAATACTTTCTCTGCTTTCTCCAGTTCCATATGTGGCTACTTTTCCGGCCTCTGGCTTTCTCCTGAGATGAACATCTATGAACATCTTTCTTTTACACAAGGATTTCCATCTTATTTAATTTAATCTTTCAAACTTCCATCTCACCTACATCACCTACCAATAACCTTAGCTGTTGGAGTTTGTAAGATGGGATCGTTAGGAGTGGTTTAGTGAATGCCTACAACAACAGGAAAGAGACAGTAAATGATAAAAAGAAGACAAACACGTAGTCACTTGTCGTCGACATTTTCATAGTCCATAAGGAAGGATTTTCTCGGACGCAACATGGCAAGCCATTAGACGAAATGGAAATGAGGATGACATGACATCGCATGCGAAATGAATTTAATTAGGTATACTGCCTGGTAGTGAATGAACTACATAAGATATACTACACTTTTCCTCCTTGTAATTTTTATGGTTGCGAGAAAATTTCATGAGAAAAGAGAAAATGCCCAGAGAGGTGGAAGTTCTATTTTTGCCAATGTCATACCAGACATTCCTCTTGCCATATTAAGTAGCGCGGCTATTTTATTCAAAAGATATGTTGTCCGTCTGCCCATGCACTTTCCAACTATCATACCGGCCAGTATTTACGGTTATGGATTAATTGTTTGGAAGGGAACAATCTCCAAGGTCAATTTCAGGAGTTATGCCAGCCAACTACGAAAGCTGCCAAAACCACTCTAAATTATGGCACAGATGGCACAGAATGTCAAAATAGAGTTATTCAAATGCCTAATAATTATTCTAATAGGCCTAATTAAATTAGGAGGAATGTATGAATGCAGTTGTGTTGGCTTATTGCAATGTGGAAGACTAATTCAATATTACCTATTATTAGCTACGCTACTTTGCTAAATTTCTCTATTTCTCTTTTAGACCTAAAAAAGGTATTATAGGGCTATTTTCCGGTTTACCGAATAGGAAAACGCATTGCCAAAGGAAAAAATCCGAACAATGAAGCGAATCATGGGCTGAGCTAATGGTTTTCATTATTACAAACGAGTACACAACCTTGTTTGTATTACATGTGGGCTCACGACAGTCATGTTTTTACTACCTCTTTAAAAGTAGAAGCCACCTATAAAGTAATTCTAACGAGTTACGTTACAAATAATCATCATCTTGAGTGCTTTAATGATGATGATCAATTCATGTTGCCTTGCAGTCTTCCCTTCATCTAAAAAGAAAGTCGTTGCACACTGCTATGCTATTAAAATCAGAGTTCTGACTGTTTGTTTTCTTTAGTCCTTAGGGAGGACAAAACCACAAGCTAAAACAAGCCTTGTATCTATGTTTGCCGCAAAGGCAAATATTTTTGGTGAAAATGCTAATTAGTTGCCTTTTAATTAAGAGTATAATAATCACCGAGCGTGTACAACTGTCCTTCACGCCCATTTTCCATGAAGAGCTTTTGAGATGAGGTTTTGTTCCGAATGTGTGCCATAAAAATAGATGTATGTTTGTTTTATACCAAGGGGTAAAATTGTGTGGGCGAAAGATAAAAGCCAGATAACTGATGGAAAGTAATAATGTCGAGGTGTGAGGAAAGTAAAGTCACAGTAATGAAGAGGATATGATGCGTCCATATGTTTAAAAAGCTAGATTAATGACAGCCATATGGGATTCTGTGATGGAATGCTGGGCAATAAAAATGCGAGATAAAAATTGACGCTGTTCACACATGAAATGACGACCTGTTTTACCGATAACTTTGTTATGAGCTGTTCCAGGAAAGCTTTTGTTGATTGCTTTCACTCTTATTAAAAACGTGTCACAAACGGATGAATCGTATAAAAAAACCAAACTTGGTGAAACTTGTTTTCACCATTATAAACTACATAGTTAACCTTGTTAGCAGTTAGTTTGTAACACAATTTTTGTGAGATGTAATATTGCATTTTTACTTTTATCTTAGAACTTTTTTTTACGTAGTTTTTTTTACCAAACAAACTTTTTTTTCGCTGTAATTATCTCCGTAGCTGATCTCTTTCTTTCACATCTCATTACTACATCAGATAACGAACACCGTTTCTCATTTTTTCCAATTACGGCCCATCTCACGAAGGAAAAAAGAATCTTGTTGGGGAAAGTTTAGCAGGGAAATTAATACAAGGCTCTATTAAAATCCCTCCCATTCACTTTGTAATTAACCACTACGTGCTTCGGTGCTTCATATAAACATTTTAATCTATTACAATACAAAAGTTAACTCAGTATTTTATGTGGGCAACATTTTGCATGGTATATATTCTATTGAATAACACAGACTAAGATTTTTTTCCCTGGGAAAGTAATACAGAACAAATATTTTTTTCCTGAGTGGTATTAGACCATTGTTAGAGAGAAAATCCCTCTTGTAGGTATTAGGAAACATCTTCCAAAACTGGTACTTGAGCACGGTTTGGTTGT
Source organism: Salina celebensis (assembly GCA_036561885.1). Classification (NCBI taxonomy): domain Eukaryota; kingdom Metazoa; phylum Arthropoda; class Collembola; order Entomobryomorpha; family Paronellidae; genus Salina; species Salina celebensis. The sequence continues at coordinate 10,245 of JAAXOA010002534.1, read as the reverse complement.
TTTTTTGTTCAAACTAAAGCTTGGCAGCAAAAGTAACACAGCTTTAAAATTTTATGTGGAGAAAAAAAAGAGATAAAGATTTTTTTTTTCCTTTCGCTTCTGTGCCCTGTGAAAAGATTTTTATCGCTACATTTTTTAATTTAATCCAATTTAGGGGCATCTTACGTAAAGCGGAACATTTGGCAGCTAGCCCATTTTGTCTTTCACATCATCACCTCAGCTATAATGACTTCGATCAGGACATCAGAGAAAAGAGAACACGATAAAAGTTTTTTTTTCGGAGATATGTCGTATGAGAAAAAGGACACACGACAGACATTAAGGAGCAGAGAAAGGTGTGAAAATGAGCGATACTTTTCCTCAATACCGATAGAGCCAAACAACCGATTCACTATTTTTATTCACGCGTGCAAATTTCCCTACGGCAGCTATGTAAATTGCTTCTTATATGAGACTCCTGAATAAAATTGGTATTTTTATATGGCTTGATTGTTCCCGTATTTTTTTGCGAAACCTTTTTGGTACAATAAAGTTTTTTAAACTCTAAAGGAAAATGGCAGGTATTGTATAATTTTGTTGTATAACTGACATATCAAAACGTATACATATTATATGAAGAATTCTTACAAACAAACCAATCTACACATTTTATTACTTCATGTGCTAAGCGTTTACATGTAATAATCATTTTTGGCACGGTAAGTATCTCACTTTTATAGCAACATGAAAAGAAATATAAGGTTTACCAGAATTTTCTCGCTGATAACCGTATAATTTTCTTTCCCCTGAACGGTTAGGAATTGCATTGTATATGTTTTTTCTTCATGAATGACAAATGATGGGAATTAGATAAGGACAGGTATGATTTGGGAGTTGTTCTCTTCTCTCCTGTAGTCAAGAGAAAATTCCTTGACAAAAAAGACTCACGTCCTGTTCTGTATGTGAGTGTAGCTTTAAGTCATTTAACATAGCCTTTTCCTAGTCACGATGGATGTGAGCACCTAAACTTCCTTCCTTTTCCAGTTTCCAAAGGTATTTCTTGGCAAACCGTTACTCACCAGGGCTTAGAGCAACATTTTCTAGCCTTATTTTTACACTTTTCTCATGATAATTCACACGTTGAAGGAGTTTTCTGGCCGTGTTTTCTCGAAAATAATCTTGTTTTAAACCTAACGAAATTTGGTAATGCAAAATGTAAAAAAAAATCATGTTTTGCAAGTGAAGATAAGATTTTTCTGGTTTCAAACCTAAAAGAGCAACTTTTTATATGAATTTTGCAGTGCAATTTTTGCAAATGGTGTAACTACAGAAGTCCTTTTAATGTTAAATGTATATTATGGAATTAATTGATATACATTAGTAATGCGAACACTTGCGCATTTTTTGGGAATGTAGAAACAGACAGTCAACATTGAAACATTAGCTCAACACTTAAAGCGAAAAGGCTTCTTGTATAATTCCTGTTCTACGCGAGAAATTTGCAATGTTGCAAAGGCAGCGTTTTTTTTTGTACCATGCATTTTTTATTTCACTCGACAGCCGTGATGAAAGTCTCACGTCGCTTGGGAACTTTCAGCAAACGCTAGAACTCGCTCGCTCTGATACTTACTCCAAAGGTCACTCCACAATCTATGCTTTCTCTTCTACAAAATTAATGTAAAAAATAGATGTAGAGGAAAGTCTCGAGCAGAAAAACTTCGAGTATTCTGGAGGACTATATATTCAATTTAAAACGCGAGACAGACAAAGGAACTCCATATATTTTAAAGAGAAATAAAACAAAAGAAGAAAGCTTTCATTACATCATGCTCTCAAAAACGTACCCATTTATTTTTCTCTTCAGCACTACAATCCTCAATGGCTTCACAAAAATAAAGGGAACTACAAGTAGCAAAATGTTTCTTATTTATGTCCATGTAAAAATTTCTTTTTTAGTTTTCTCTCTATGCTTAATGTGACATTTGAGTGGTGTAAGGGACACACCATACATCAAGCTAAACATGATGGCATTGTGTCACCAACGATCATGTCTTGTGTCACACCAACTCAACATGGCTGCGCCTTTTTTGTTCTCAGAGCATTTCCTGAAAACTTGAAGAAACAAGTTTAAAGTGTCCAAAAAACATTTACCAATAATACACCTAACATGACTTTTTGTTTGAAAACAGTTACACAACCATACAGCAGTATAGCTTCCAAGGAGCCTCATATTTTTCTCCACAAAATAAGGTATAAAATCATGCTATAAAAAAGAACCACGTCAATTTAAGGGAAAAGAGCACGTTCAATTTTCCTAACCTTCCATCAACAAAAAAATATACACATGAACACGCGCCTACACGCATCACGAAAGGAGAAAGCATAGGTTAGCACTGGTACCAGTTCAAAAAATACACAAACCCGACAAAACACACCCAGAATAGTGGAGACAGTAAACGGAAAGAGAAAGCACACACTCAACTTGAATCCTTTTTTCCTTGACTTCACCAAGGGAAAGGAGTATTAGGTACGGTATGCTTCAACCTACGAAAAAAAAACTTTTCTCTTCATTCTCTTTTCATGTTACTGAAAATATACCCATCATAATGACTTTTTCTCTTGTACCTATACTTAATGCAGACTGAAAGTTTCGTACAACGTGTAGTACAAGGTTTGCCCTTAATCTGAAAAAAAATAGTTGCATGCAAGTGGTAACTCTACATGGGAAAATAACTCATAGTTTAGTAACCCTACCCGTCCGTCCGTTGTCCGTACTGAAACGATTTTTTTGTTTTTATGACGCCTACTCTGACTGATCCTCTTCCGTTTAGTACGCACACATTTTAACGCTAAATTTTCTCCTTCGTCATCGTGACTTGCAGTAAAAAAATACTATTATATGTGCTTACGCAGATTCATGCATGCGAAACTATAAAAAACTATATATTTTGGGCTTCAATGTTATTTTTAGGTATTACAACAACTACGGTTCGCTGGAAAGCTGCTGATATGTAAATTTTTGTAAATGGCTTCGGATAAAAATCGATTTAAAGAATAATCTATTAGAAAACGTTTTATAATGCGGACAACGTGTTTACCTGTATCGTTTTTATTGGTATTCTTTGGTATTCCAGCGTTCTCCTTATTGATTATATAATCCAATGTTTGTCCTGGGAAATTTGTTTTTTGTTGCGAAGGAAGGAAGTATTTATAAATGGATAAAGAAATTCTGAAGGAGAGGATTCAATAATTATATTTTTAGATTATTATCACAGCGATTGATTTCTCCACACACGACACTCGCTTTAAACCAGGAAAAGTGACAGATAGCTGGCAGGTGAAAACACCCGAAGACATTGGAAACACCTTTTTTGGATGTATTTTCGATAGGATTTGTCGTGCAGCACAGGAATTTTTATGCATAAAATGTGAAAGTCGACTGGTTGATAGAAAGCAGTCCGACTTTTGGAGTGACAACGAGAATAGCGGAAGAATTAAAATGTATCGGAAGGTATAAAGTGAACACAAAAGAGTAACGGCGAGTTTTATAGCCAATAGATTTTTTTTTTCAGGGAAAGTAAATAAAACACTGATGGATAAAGATGATTCTAATGAAAGTGTGATAAATGCTTCAAAAGTAATCCCAGTTGTGATCCTTTTCTTATTGAAGTAAACAGATTATTGTCAAACTAAAGCACACTGGCCCTCAGGCAGTAAATGAAGATATTGTGCAGGTTACAAATTAATCCTTAAAGGGTTTTAGAAACTAAAAAATAAAACTGGGGAGGGGAAACGCACAAAACGCGACACTGAATAACAGCTCGGAATTGTTATCATTTATATATTTTAACATAGACACAAGTCCTTTTTAGTAGGACCGTTGATTTTTCTCATTCCGCTTTCTCCTCGTGGTCTGACGAAGTACAACAGGGGAAATATTTTATATCTGCATTGTTGCAGTACAGGCACATGCACACGTACGTAAAACTCTCTTTTCCTTTCCTATTGGGGTCACATGATGATCACTCACAAAAAAAACTATAACGGACGCACTTGCAAAAATACACGTTTCACTTTCTCCGGAAGAAAATCATAGGAAAAACTCCAACCATCCTTTTTCTAAATGCTTTCCTTTTCAGATAATTACACGTGAAATAAAAATAGTTAAAAATAAAAATAACACTCACATTATATTCTCGCACAAGTGGCGGTGGAGGAAAATGCTAGCTTGTGTGCTCTCCTCTGTTCGTCATTATTCCTCCCACTTTGGACACACACTGAAATCAGCACTCCTTTACATAATAGCGTATATAGAAAGGCAGGTAGAGTAGAAAGTTGCAAAGCAAAGAAAGCCTGCTACTACCACAATAGGTCTACCAGCACCAGTCTAAAATGTGTAGTGTCTCATAAAGATTAAGTGGTGGAGAGAAAGCGAGTGGTCACTATGAAAAAAAAAATCCATTTGGAATAGTGGTCGTGGCAATGTGTGTGTGTCATGCTAGAATTTCTTCTGGCTGATAGTTTCCAGTAGACTGTGTATTTCCAGTACAGGAAAAAAAATTGGGTTAGGGAGGAGGGTATATTACATTATGGCTTTCACAATAAAAAAATATGTGAAAGAGTAGAGAGCATGAAGACGAAAAAAAAAAAAACAGAGGAGAGCATGGAACATAGAGGAAAATAATAATAGAAAGTTGGGAGACGGTGAAGAGGAAGCAGCGCGAGAAGACGATGAAACAGGAGAGAAAAAAATCAGAATCTGCAGTAGTATGGGCCACACACTGGTTATGTGATTTGAAGGAGAAGGGGAGAAAAAGAAAAAGAGAATCGAGAGAACGATCCAATCCTTTATTATCATACGAGCCAGGGAAAGACTCACAACATGAAAAGAAAATTTTCTTACGGTTTTGCTTTCTGCAGGGAAAGTGTTTTCACTGCCAACAACAGGCAAAACCAACAGCTTATGTTATAGGTAGGCATGCAAGTTTCCTATAATTCATATATTGGCGAAAAGGTTGAAACAAGGAAATAATGGGGACGGGACGACGGTTGGAAGCTGGTTTTTTTGGTGAAAGTTTTCCAAGGAGCAAAAATCGCTTTGGAGGGTAATATACACGGTATGTATAGTTTTGATAACACAACATAAAGAGACATGAGTAGCATGGAAGTTAATATAATTTGAAAGAATACATGGTTATATTTAAATTGAACGGCTATTGAAACACACGCCAGTGGCAAGAAGCTAACGATACACGGTTCTGTGTTACAGTTGATTATACGAAGTAAATATTTGCAACTCATACTGCCTAATGAAGTCAGATATACATAAACCATACAGGGTTCGTTAGAAAAGCCAGTTTTTGCAGATGAAATGAACTGATGTTTGTATGCAAACACATAACCTTTTGAGGATTCAGCAAAGCTTACATAATTGATCTTGAATTCCATACAATTGGATGGACCACGATTTGCACCACGAGAAGTGCTTGTTACGCCGAACCGATAGGAAATAGAAATACCATTTCGTATATTGAAAGTTTAAAAAAGGAAGTAAATATGAAAAGAGAAAAATATTGGAGACTCGACTGAAAATATATCTCATTTGTCACGTTTTATTTCCAACAAGCGACAAATGCCACGATCGACATAAAATTTTCATGAAAGTTTGGCTCCTCGGAAAAAAATAGGTACTTTTTTTGAAATGTCTTGTGGCCAGCTTTGTATATGTACCTTATAATCCTTCAAGTTATCAAATCATTCATTGTATGCCGTCATTGTCCCGTTTGAGAAAGATAGAAATGGTTCTAAAGGGAGCAATATGGGGAAAATACACATAATCCTAAACGCTATTACTGTACACATTCTCGATCCCTTTAATGAATAGGCATTCCCTGTGTAGTTGAAACCGTTCATTTCTGCAGAATTATATTGTACCCAAAATGGCTCCATGTTTATGAGAAAGATGATGTGGGAGGGAGCTTTCTCCACTATACCACTACTTTGTCAAAACTTGTACGTAGTAGAACAACCAAAATACACACATAGCATACCAAAACAAAAAAAGCAAACCTTTCTGGTTATGTATGTGCGCATGGAAAGGGTAGGAATCCATTGAGAGGAAAAACTTTTTTCATCGTTTCCTATTCACAGTTTCCTAGCAGCGTTCCACTCGCATGGTGAAAGTGCAACCTATTCCTGTATTATTTAAAAGGCAGAGTTTTTCTAAGCGTAAGACGAATGTAAAACGAGGATTGTGGATTTGTTGTGAATGCTTTCACTTACATACTCACCTAATGCTTCTATTCCAGCCCCTTTTACTGCTATGCGACATGCGATTGCGAACTGAGGATTTTGCAATGGTGTCGTCATAGTATTATTATTACGATAACTACTTCTGTATACTGAAAAAATCTAACCAGAAAAAAAAAATCATAGTGCATACTACGCGTCCATGCCTGCTGTGCAAAGCCCTGAATCCAGTTTTAAACAACATATCTTTATACACATTTTGCTCATTTGTCCTTTTCAAAGATCCTTGTAGGAAAACCTCGTGCGTTAAACCTTACATCTTAAAGTTAGTATAGCATAAAATCTAATATGCGCTCAATCTTACTCACATCTATTTCCGTTTTTCAACATATCTTTATACACATTTTGCTCATTTGTCCTTTTCAAAGATCCTTGTAGGAAAACCTCGTGCGTTAAACCTTACAATCTTAAAGTTAGTATAGCATAAAATCTAATATGCGCTCAATCTTACTCACATCTATTTCCGTTTTATGACGAGTCCAGGAGTACTTCTATATAAAGCTGCTGAATGCTGTACCGTTTGGTTAGAGAAAGTTCATGAGGAACTTGTATGAAAGCCACACTGGTTTACGTGCATGCTGTGTGAAAGCCAAGGAAACCTAGAGGTTTGTTATTTTTGATGCCAGTCCTGCTCCACATGTTTTTCTTCGTATAAACCTAACTAGAAGCTATTGTTTTGGATTAAATATGGTTCCATGAGACAAAGTGTTGGTAACAGTACCTAGTTGAAATGTCCCTGAAAATAGAGCGTCTACGAAACACGCAAAGCAGGCATGCCGGAATCACTGGTACCAGGAGAAAGTTGTTTTTTTAGACGTACGTAACTAGTGGAGCTTCTCATCCAGCTTCTTTTCAACACGGCACTCCCGAAAACTTCAGACCATTTCGGAAAGCCGAATCTACTAGTGATGCCGAACAAGCCCATAAGATATTTTTTAAGGCTTATTTATGCCTGAGCTTACGGCTTGGCGACAATGAGTAAATACGTGACTATGCACAAAAATCCTCTACGAAAATAAAAAGCAATGGGAATATTTCTACTTATTCTGTGCAAAATTACTTTTTCATAGAAATTGACATCCTTCTGTTTTTGGTACATATCCTCAGAGAACTTTCATGGTTCGTAGTTTTAAGCCTGAAAGTCGATGTCGTTCGGGGTTTACTTCAGCTTCCCGCNGTTCGGGGTTTACTTCAGCTTCCCGCATGATCTATTCATTGAGCAGTTTCAAGATAGCTCATATTATTATGTTTTTCGGAAACTCTGGTCGTTTCAATGGAGGATACTACAGTCCTACCTCCTACCATAGCCCTACTATAGCACATGGTTCTTCTGTTATAGAGAATTTTTCTCTTGGCTACGCTTAAAATACCTTTGATAACGAATGACAACATCCTGGGAAATGCTGAACTTGCCCAGCAGCTAAGACTCCACGCAAAAAAATAATGATGATTATCAACAAGCACTGTTTACTGTTTCAAACAAGCCTGAAGAACGGGATGGACATGTGGACAAGAAAAGCAGCTATGTAGTTTAGAGCGGATTCTCTGTTTTCTGCATTAAGGTCGCCAACTGCATTTACGACGAAAGGACGTGTTTTGGCTAGCTGTGGTAAACCTGCAAATCTTATCAAGAACAGTTTGTGATACACTTGGCTTGATTCAGTCTGAGGCAGAAATTTATGTAGCTCGACAAGGGTATTGTATAAAGTGAGTTTGTCATCGTTTACCCACTTAGCTTTTCACCTTTCTAGGCAGAATATATGCAGTATGTGGTGTACATTCTATAATGTTGAATGGATACAATCCATGAAACTTCTGGAGGCTTGTTTAACTTGTTCAATATTCATTCCATTCAAAGTTACGACCAATTCATGCAAAAATTGCCATTTATTATGTTTATTTGTTTTCTTTACCGTTTATCCGTGTGGGTTTTGTCAAGGACTTGAAACAAACTGAGTCACGATTTCTGCCACCAAATTTACCTACTTTACCCAATATCCACCTAGGAGAATCCGATTTTACGTGCATTATATTTCCCTTAAATTTGAGGCTGTGAATATCATTGACAAAGCCAGAGATATTATATGAAGGTTTTGTAGCCTATGGATTTCTCTTTGTTCCGCTAAATATTAACTTCAATACATGTCCAACACGGAAACACAAAGAGAATATATTCTTGGATGGAATTAGTAAGGATCTTACATTAAAACCAAATTTTCTTTTGTCACAGCGAAACGAAGTTTTGAGCCTGGGATGCGTCTTCAGCTTTGATCTTGTTGCTTGGTCTCTCACTTCTTTTCTTTTTGTGTGCTTTCCTTTCATGTTGTATTTTAGGAATTTAATAAAAAAATACTACACAATGCTAGGAGACTTCCTTCCGTTTCTTTTTCTGCTTTTGTCACCTTCCTTTTATTGAAGTATCTTCCCTTTAGCTCAATACTTTTCACCCAAAAACTTTTTCTATCCCTCAAAGAAGTTTACGTTAGGGAAAGATGTACATGGCAAGTTTGATTTTCATACAATATGTAACTTTCATGACAGACAACTTTCGTGGAAAACAAAATATGTCTAAAAATACAGAAGATAAGCGAGAGAACAACTTGCATTGTCTGTTCATATAAACCTGTCCTTCAATTGTGAACAGAGTTGCTGTAAATGACACAAAATAGAGATTGCAACATTTTCAGAAGAACGACTGAATTTTCTCAATTATTGTGGTCGATACATTTTCCACAAGAACCATTTTTTTGCGAAGGAAAAACAAACGTACTCAATCGCCTACGTGTTTTTGAACGCTTGTAATCCCTATTTTGTCGCAATGTCACCGTCACAACTTTCCCTTTGATCATGAGCGTAATCCTATTTACGATATTGTCATGAATATCATGGTATAAGTGGGGGTAGCAGGTAAAGTTGCTATTTATCTTGAATTGAGACAGGAGCTAAGGTAGACCGTTAAATTTTAAAGTGAAAACGCTTCTCAGTGCACACATGCCTGTATCATTACAGTTTGTATGATTCCATGTGAATTTTATTTGAAGGTTATACCCATTGACGCGTTCATTCACAAAAGAGTCTAGCATATGCAATGAAAGACTAGTACTGTTCAAATGACGTTATTATACTGTTTTTTTTTCTTGCGTTGAGATCGCCGCTGGAACTAATACTAACAACGCAACGTGATCAAAAGCTGCAAGTACTCCAACCGGTACAAACTCATTTTCCATAAAAAGGTAACTTCATCTCACGGTCCACAGACCACGCCCAAATTGCATGTGACAGTTTGAAATCTGTTTTTGATTTGAATTTGAATAGAAAATGAACTGCGTCATGGCATCAATTACACGGGGTTTTGATCAAAATTATGGCATCAAGTGACAGACAGATTGTACCGCACTCCATACTTTCAAGAATGTTAAAGTCTTGTTTAATGTTGTAATCAAACAATCGTTTACAACTGAAGTATAAAAACAAATAACCGTAGTGGTTTTTATAAATGATTTGGTATTTTCAACAAGTTTGAACTTACGAGAGAAGATCAAAAAGGTTTGTTCAAATGTGTACTTGAAAGATTTTTTGTTTTGTTCATTTCTCTTCTAGTTTGCTTTACCAGTTGGTATTAGAATTGAAGTATCTTGTCAAATATAAAAGAAAGTGGAGCATTATTATCACAGAAGCATTTAATATCTTGTTCTAACATAGACATGTATCTTCAGACTGTATAAATGACTCCCTTTCACACATGGGTCTCTTTCAATCTGAAAAAAAACTAAAGTTGCAATGGCATAAATGTGAAAACATAGTTTTAACAAAAACACAGGAAGGCAACTGTAATCAGTATGAGGAAAAAATGGAATCTGGGACATTCGCACATGTGTGCGAGGCAATGTGTGTGCCTACAACTGTTCCTAGTTTCCTGTAGTCTAAAACTTTTCTTGGCTCACTTGTTTCCATACG
>JAAXOA010002533.1:0-13020 GCA_036561885.1 Salina celebensis | reverse complement strand
GCATGGATTCCTGGCCATATCAATTTGATACAACGGTGGCATTGTTATTGACGTTTGGGTTTGCATAAACAACACAACTTTAGTAAGAATATCGTATTTCCTCTGAACATCGTCATCCAAGTCCATGTCAGCGTATTCAGCTCGTTCGTAATTTGCTAGATTGTTGTAAAGTCCAATCACAGCGTGTCTTTCGGTCCAGTTTACGTAATGGCATGTTAAGGTGAGAAAGTAAGTTGTAGCAAATAGGATACTATGAGCAGCAACATAAGTTGAAGTGAGTTCCCAAGTTACATAGATTTGGATTAGACTTATAAGCCAGTAAATAGCAGCAATGAATAGCCGGATAAGAAATATTTGGTGTTCCTTTTTGGTTTTAAGCACGAATTTCTTTTCCTTTTTGCTCCATCGAAAGGGAAACGCTCGAAAACAGTCGCTAACGTAGAGTCCCTTTATCCAAAACTGTAGGAGACGACGTTTTCCAAGTAACGTCATTTTGAAATACTCTCTAAAGTTAAATGTACACTCCAGATTATTTAGCCAAATACGTAATGGAAAAACAACCAGTTTGTTCTAGATGTTTTTAGAAGTAGTCTTCAGTCCTTACAAAAAACTGCGCAAATTACTTCACTATTGGCATAATTACCGAAATAATACTGATTAAATATTAACTAAACATTTTATTGTACAGTCACGTAAGCTACTAATTCAAGCAATTTTCAGATTGGATAAGTTGACGTAAACTTTTTAATAATTTCTAGCACACTAGCCGATTAAACCAGCTCAAAATTTTTGTATTTGGAATAGCAGCTAATAAAATTTTTACAAACTTTACTTCAACCCAGATAAAGACTAACATACGATATTTGTTACAGCTGGAACCGCGAAAAACAAGTGAAAATTTAATGTAATATTGCGGGTAGGGAGATACATTTATTGAATTATCTTAGTTTCAGTATGGACTCGTAATGATGGTCGCACAACACAACTACCTACTTACACATTACTGATTACATTAGGAGCAAACTAACGGTTTGGTCAATAGTGAACGCCATTAAATTAAGTGGAGTCAGCTCATCAAAGAAATTTGACTGGCCAAAGTAGACTTTGAGAACCGGACAGGACTTATGGTGGACCGAATGTTTTCGTGAACTCCTTGAGAAAATGTGTGCACGTCGGCCAGACTTCCAAAAATGAACAGAAGAACAAAAGCTCCAGTAGTGGAACAATATGTGTTCAAAATGTACATTCCAAGCTGGATTCCATCCAGCGCCGGATTTTGTCAAGATGACATCATTGAAGAGGAATATTACTTCCAGAAAAATAACTCCAGCAATTATTATACCGATCAAGGACGCGGAGTAAATGTCTCGATAGATTTGTAGCATTATTTGAAGTTTCCGGTAGGCTTGCCATTTTTCCTTTGTTTCTGATATGTCCGAACATTCTGTCCTTTTTCTGAAAATGAAGCAAGGGTTCATAAATAATGATTATGGTTAAGAATTTCAATTGAATTTTGTAAAAACTTACTCTCCAAATTGATGAATATATGACCGGAAACAGTGTCCATAAAGCACAAGCTCAATCGCCAGAATATAGCAGTACAACGAAATGACAAACATCCAATTCGTTTAAGATAAGAGCACCATTAGCCTTGTCACGCCAACTTCTCTCATGTTCCAGTTAATTGATTCAGCGACTCCTAAATTGCCATCTTCACATCTTTGTAAGTGTAGGGCATTCCATATGCCACCGTCAGGGAATGTGTGTCGTCCAGAGGAATCGTAAGGTAGTGAAGCTGGATGATGGATGCATGAATGTGCACTAATTTGTGTAAAATGTAAATATGTAAATACTTGTTTGACGGAATATTTTTTGGTAAGAAATGTGAACGAGCGAAGTGGGATGATGACAAAAGAACATCCATTCGCTTGGGAGACTTAAGAATGTAACAACGACTTTTCTGCTCGGTCTTCATGACCAGTTTAAGATACTTGTAAATATTTTTGAAAGCTTGTAGTATTTGTTAATAATAATTTGTAGAGCTTTTGACATTAATTATTTCGCTGTAGTTATCTGCGCTTATTTTACTCACACTACATATGGCAGGGGACCTGCGACCTTTCATGGAATCAGCGTTAGTTCACGCGACAGGTATGAGGCAAGTTTAGCATGGCCTTTGCATTTTTCGCTAAATGAGTAGCCAACATTTACCGGAAAGCAAGGATTTCTGATCATATCCGCTTGGTACAACGGGGGCATGGACAAAGAAGGACTGATTTGTATAATTATTACAAACTTCGTGAGAATGTCATATTTCTTTTGAACTTCGTCGTCAAAGTTTGTTCCTTCTTCTCGCTCAAAACTTATCAGGTTATTGTACAAACTTGTTATTTCTGCTCGCATATTCCAGTTCACATAATGACCAATAAGTGCTAACAAGTAGGTCATTTGAAATAGTATGCTGTGTAGGGCAACTATCGTGGATGATTCTTCCCATACAGAATGAACTTGAATAAGGGCTCGTTTATTCCAGTTCACATAATGACCAATAAGTGCTAACAAGTAGGTCATTTGAAATAGTATGCTGTGTAGGGCAACTATCGTGGATGATTCTTCCCATACAGAATGAACTTGAATAAGGGCAATGATCCAGTAAATGACGGCAACAAAAAGTTTTCTCTTGTATGCTTTATTCTCTTTGTCCGACTTGACTATGAATTTATTTTGCTTCCGACACCATTTAAATGGCATGGAACCAAAGACGTCGCTTACGCGTAGAGACGCTTTCCACACGCCTAAAAGATTTCGAGTACCTAAAAGCGACATTGTGTTGGAAATAAAAGTTCCAGAAAGGTTTAAGAAATTTGTTTATTTTATATAAGAATATGTGTTATGGACAGGAGATTTACGTACAGTTTGCAGCTAAATGGAAAAGATATACTGGAACCATAACCATGTAATTGGGAAAAACACGCATAAAATATTGCTGAAAGCTCACCAAAATTAAATATTTAGTACTTATTATCAACATCCATTTGTGTTGTGTAAGCTTTTCAACGATTCATAACAATTGAATAATTATGACCGCGTTTCTGCTTGTGTAATTTTATTTTCTGTAAGCATTGTGCTGCATGTAGGTATTCAGGTGGAATAGAGGATTAGGTAGGTATACAAATTGTAAAATGACCCTTTAGATTATCGTCAACAAATAATTTACAGTTCACATATGAATTTTAACATTTTCTTGGGTTACGGGTATTTACTTTAGAAATATTCTTGTTCAAGGTACATTTGTCTGTTTCATTGCATTTTTCTGTCAGGAGCTATTTTGAAATCGAACTAACATCTGAGTATATGCATGTGACATCGTTTTTCAATCGAGCCAATTCCTGCTGGTATTACTTTTTTTGTTTCTGCTAAATTTAGCTTGTTTGTACGAAGAAGTCACAGTCACACATTCCCCCAGCAAGATTAAAAGTGCTAGTGACACTCCAAGTAATCCCACGAAAAAGAAAGATTTGACTCGACCTTCAAGAGAAAGTGCGACAACAGCGTCTTCCCCAGGACCATAATTAATTTTAGTGGAGCTGCTCACTCTCAATCGATCTTGAACTCTGGTAGCAAATTGTATCTCCAGTAGTTCGGTAAACCACAATTTGGTAATACCGGTTGCTATAATCTGTTCCATAATAGTTTGGAACTTTTTTCCAGCTGAACCGGTGTAAAGTTGGTAAACATCTCCAGCGGGAATAAGTCGCTGTCCGACATAGCACCTTTTCATACTACATGGGGAACTTGATCCTTTCATTGCATCGTACGCAGTGTTCACGAATTGTAACAACAAGTGATAATTATAAACGGCAGCAATGCGCTTCCCACAGGCTAATACATTTCCGAATTCCAGCCCGGCCTTGTCCAATATTGTTGAATCTATTTCTTAAAAGTTTTAAAAGTCCTTTCATATCCGCTGATATTCCTAAAGTTGATCCGTTAAATGAATAACTGTTCACTGCGGAGTTTACAATATCAAATTCAATTTTGTTACGAAACACAATTGTATAGTTATTTCGTTCTAACTCAACGATATTTGAAATTGTATCATCACTTGGGGGAATAATTATACGACTGGTCAGCATGGCTGTGTAACAGTTACTTAACACAATACCTGAAAATACCCAGCACAAAAGAAACTTGAACTTTCTGAGGAGTATTTTCTGGTTCAGCAAAGGGGTTGGTAATAGGAGTGAAAGTAGCGAGTATAAATCGTTGATTACGGCTGAAGGCTTTGTTGTACGTACGGTTTTTAAAATTTGCATTGTTATCAATGTAAAACCCAATGCCGACAGAAGAAATATCCAAACATTGGGTCTGAACGCGTTTATTAAATGCGACAGCTGCCAAAATGATTCCAGTTTAGCGCGGGGATAGTCGCAATATGCAAAGTTAAAGTCTGCATTAGCAAGACGCACAATTCCAGTTTGAGATTTATGTCTCTGCTCACTGAATATTGTTCCGAGTTTGTAGGTTGCTCCTTCGTGCTCATTGACAGAGCTGTAAATTTGTGGAAGTTCGTCAATGGAAATATTCCTTTTTAATGCGCAGTTATCAGTCACAATTGTAAAGTTCAGATGGTCTGCAACAATTTTAGCAACAATATACATGGGCGCATATTTGATTATTTCCTGCTCGTATGCGTATTTGGTATACTCAGGATCGTTAACCCGCTGGTGATAGTCCCGAAGCCGATTCAGGTTCGAAAAAATAAACTCTACAAACTCTTGAGGGAAGAAATAAAACCGAAATATAATAAAATTCCTAGTAGTTTGATGGACACGTTCGGAACATGTTGGAAACTTCTTCATTCCAGAAACCTGAAAGGGAAAACACGCGAGTATCCAAACGGCTACTAAAATTGTCATTGTGAGTTTAGGAACGACACATGAAACTTTACGAGTACCTCAGCTTTTTGTTCAAAGTGCCATTCCTGACATTTTGTAAGAATTTCATCACAATATCAAAACTTTTAACAATTTGAGTTTGATTATCCTCCAATTAGTTTCCCGAATGCTCAAGTAGGTTTGTGGTAATTTTCATTCATATTTTCCCATGTGGCACGCATGTTAACAATTTAATTGGATTTTACTTCACCAAACGGTAGTTAAAAATTATGTCACGGAATAATATCAAGCCTGTTATTGTTACATGAGGAGTAGTACCAATGTAAATGATCAGCTTGTGGTTATAATAAGTCTGCAGGATTGGAATAACTACTATATGTAACTTATTGTTTCTTGACTGGGTTATTCATATGCTCTAAAATAAAAAATAAAATACTTCAGTTTAGAACTTAACCCAATTGACGAAATTGGCTACTATGTATGACAAAGATAATGGTAGCAATTATGTTAATTATGTGTACTTTCAACTGACAAAAGGCCACGCGTGGGATTCTTAATATGGATTAGAAAATAGTCAAAGTGTGAGACATGCATTTGCACATAATTCGTTACGTTGCGTAGTTACGTTCCGCATTCTTCGAGAAATATTAGACTGCAGAGAAATGATTTGTTTACCACCCTTTCCTCTTTCTTCCTTTAATTCTTCTCACCCACGAAGTTCCGAAGCCTCTTTTTTTGTCGTCATTGAAGCCCAGCTTGCAGGGTTGGAAGATTTCGCTTGCCTGTCGTGCACATAACTTAAAACTTAGGAAAGGAATGCAAAACTATTTTAAATGTCTGCAGTGCATTTGGAATTTTGAGAACAGTCGGCAAATTTTAAAGTAGTTAAGTCATGCTAACAATAAATTTTCCAGAAGTAAGGTATTGTATTCAGGCGGCTTTTACTCGGAATTTTTATCTATTATTTATTTATTTATTTATTTGATTCGAAAATTGATACATAGCATCTTGCACAGAAAAGTTACACGTTAGCAATTCTGAAGATGACACCTTCGTATCAGAGTAGAGTACAGATAGGTATAATATTATAGTGTATATTATAATAATATTAATAATAATATTTATATACAAAAAGAAACATCCAATTAGAAGAGAGTGCAGGCAGCCTTTAGGCGCAGAGCAAATAATTTACAATAAATAAACGAAATATTTGAAATTTATATTAATTAATTAATTTGAAAGGTCACTGAGAACTTTAAACGGATAAACAATAACACATGCTCTTGGTAGTTATTCGAAACGTCACATATTAAAACAAGTGTTCCATTAAAAACCACCTTTAGCAAATGTTACGAATCTGTTTACAGATAAGATAAGACAGACAGATATTTATTGCAGAAAAATCACTGAAACAAGTCACGTTTTTACATAGCAATCATTAAATTCCGTTTCAAATAGAATAGTCCGTCTTCTGCAACACAGTCTAAATAGCTTCATCTCATAATACAAAATCGTTTTTATCAGTAAAGAAAGCCATACATTTGGCCACAAAATACATGCGTGAATACGTACATAGCTATTTTCCGCGCAATAAATGCCGTATGAAATATTGAAAATGTTTTTTTTAATCATCACGTAATCGTGTATAATTCGTCCTTCCATTTAATGTTCCTGCAGAGGCAAACAATATAGGTGGTATTAAGCAAATTACAAGTTTCAGCAAGAGGATAGTTAAGGAAAATCTATTCTCGCTGAATAGTCAGACTAACACATTTGGACTGGACAAATTGACGGGGTTTTCAAATTCCCGTGAGTACGTGTTGCTTGTTTGACAAGCTGGGAAACTGGAGTAATAAAAAAGAACGTAAAAACCTAACCCACTGGCAGTAACCTACTATAATACAAGAACGGATATAACTTGAATATATACACGGTATGTAATTATGTTTCCTCCACTATCCGTAGATTTCCCGTCACAGTAGGCTATTATTTGTAAGGTCATTAATAACTTTAAATGAATAAACAATAACACATGTTAGTGGTAGTTACTCGAAATGTTACCAATTAAAACAAGAGTTACATTAGAAACACACACGTCAGCAAATATTGAAGTGCTTTGTTTTAAAAGACCGGTCCAATGCCAGCGCATTGTTTATCCGCGGTGATAAATGGGAAGACAAGGTTTAGTCTTGAAACGTTCTTAATGGTCTCATAAGTGGTAGTGAAATAAACATAATGGTAATTACTAAGGGCGAGACGGTAAAACAGGCAATTAAGCCGCCGCTTCCCATAGCGTCTGCGAAATCAAAGGTTATCAGACTGACCACCCAAATGAAACTAAACCGAGGAAATTAACACCAATAATAGTCATAACGATTTTATACCCAAGATTTTCACAATTTGGTGCTTATAAATATACCTAATCCCGCGTTAAACACCACTGTGTGTGTTCCCGTGTGCCTAACAGGCTAGCAGTAGGCAAAATAAAGTGTAATCATTATATTTTTTGTAACCATGGCTTATGTTTACCTCAGCAGCGTAGCTAATGCTGTTAGAAGAAATTTGCCCCAGAATATTCTTAAATATTCCGGGTGTCTTCACGACCACAACAAAATACAATTAATGCTCACACTTCTGGTTGTCGCGCTACTTTTGTTCAAGTTAATTTCCCGTATATTCAAATCAAGAGCTAAACTCGTGAAAGTTGAAAAGACACAGGAAACGAATCTTAACAAAACTTTCCAATACGCTCATACTTTGTTAAGGTTTAAGCTCCCTGTTATCGATGGGCTGTTCAATTTGTTCCAGCTTGGAAGACGTATAATTGAGTTATTGCCTGTTAAATCTAACAATTTTTCAAAATTTTAACAAATTCTCATTTTGTTACAGATGGTGTCAACGTTTTGGATGACATGACGGAGCGCTTTGGATACCAATTTAAGTTTCAGATGGGTCCAATAAGTACTTTTGTAGTAGGAGACGCAGAATATGTCCAGGTATATTTATCTCTCGATAAATGAATTTTAGGAATCTGTGTCATTAAAATTTCATTGGTTTTCCTCAATTTAATCATACAGAAAGTATTGGGCTCTACTCAATCGACGCATCTAAACAAACCTCAGGAGTTGTACGGATTCCTATTTGTAGACTTTATGAAGGAAGGTCTCCTCAATTCCAAATATGAGGTTTGGTCTCCACATCGGAAAATGATTTCCAGATGTTTCACTTACAACGCGCTGCTGCAGTACCTAAAAATTATGAACAAGCATGGAAACATTTTCACGAACAAGCTGAACGCCATTGTGGCAGGTGATGGAAATGGTGCAGTTAATGCAGTACAAATCCACGACACAATTCACAATGCCGCCATGAATATTATAAATGGTGAGTAGAACCTGTTTACTTACTTCGTTTGTATTTGAGAAATCATATGTATCATGAATTTTATTGACTAAAGAAATTGAAGCCACTGGTTGAAATTTTCAGAGATTGTGGTAGGAGAGGGACAGTTCTCTGAAGAAACGGTGTTAAAGTTTGCCAATGCAACGGAGTCGTAAGTGGCATTCTAAGCCCAAATTATTAAGTGTCGGTAGACACTTTATGCGGATTACCAATCTGTCCATCCGTCCGTCTGTCACGCTCTGTTTCTCCAAAACTACTCGACCGATTTCGAGGAAATTTCGTACAATTGTTCCATACGCCAATGCGATAAGGGCATATAAATTTCAGAACAATTGGTTAACTATTACGATAGTTAATTGCTCAATTAAAGTTAACTATAATGCATTTTAAATAACCAAAAATTTTGATTAACTATTTCGATGGAGCTTTTTGAGCTGATCATTTTTGCTAATTATAACAATGCCTACTTCGATAGGTAAGTATTAAGCTTTCGCAATTTTCGAAAAACTTTTGCTGGCGTTTTCGATCGATTTCTATTAAAATACCACCGTCCACCGACACTTTTCTTTATTCGATTTGCGGTTTATTATTTTATGACTTATCCATGGAGTGAACAGTATTTGAATACATTAAATAGTTACGCCATGACTGTTGAATGTGTTCAAGTTTGCTAAACTCCAACCGGGTTTGTTAGTAACGTGACTTACTGCAATAGGTTGAAGGTTACCTCCATTGGGAAGTTGTTCAATCCTCTTCTTCATGTACCTCTCTTTTGGTACTTGTTTCCGAAGAGGAGCAAGTTTGATGATGACTTTACTTTCTTAAAGGGCTTCTTGCAGAAGGTGAAGCTTGCATTACAAATCAAACCATTACAAGCCATGTTAGAAGGGAATTCAATAAATTGGGTTGTTGAAAATAGATAACGACTGATTACCGGAAAAAGAGGGAGACTCTAATATCGGAAGGATTGTACAGTCAATATTTTCAAGACGAGGATGGCGTTGGAAACAAACCTTTTCGATGTGTCATTGAGGAAATGCTATTCTGCGGAGCATCGGACAAGGAAGTTTATGATCAAGTTGGCACTTTAATACTAGCAGTGAGTATTAGTATTGGTAATTCTTACTTCGAAAATCATGCCAGGTTACCTAAGAATAAAATTTTAATTTCAGGGACGCGAATCTACAATGGTAACCATGGAGTTATTGTTACAAAACTTAGCTCTTAATCCAGCCTGCCAGGAATTGTGTCAGGCAGAAATTGACGAAGTACTGGCGGAAAAAACTGACCTAAGCTCGGTAACAATGGACGACCTAAAAAATCTCAGGTGTGTAGAACGTTGCATTATGGAGAGTGGCAGGCTAACATCAACAGTTCCTGTTATATCGAGAAAACTGGAAACCAGGTTGAAAGTAAACGATAATATTGAGTTTCCCGCTGATTCCGTGGTAACAATATTTCCTTGGGTGGTTCACCGAAATCCGAAATATTTTCCGGATCCGATGAAATTTGACCCTGACAGATTTCTACCGGAGAATATTAAAGAAAGACATCCATACGCGTATATTCCCTTCTTGGCCGGACCGCGTAACTGTATTGGGTGGAAAGTTAGCATGATGGAAATGAAACTCCTGACTGCTGGGATACTGGCAAAGTATAATGTATTTACGAGAGATAAGTTGGAGGACGTTAAAATTAAGATTGCCGTTACTGTCGCTGGAGATCGTCTGTTTGATATATTTTTGAAACCAAGAGATAAATCAAAATTGAACGCAGGGGTATAGAAACTTTTTAAATTATGAATTATTATGAATTGTAACTAATAAATCCTACAATTGTGGGTGAAAACTTTGCATTGCATTCATGTATGGTTTGATATTTTTGTCCTAAATATTACGTATTTAGAGAAGGCAAACTTTTAGAACACAAATCCTAAATCCTACCCTTCCCTAATCGATCGAAACAGCCCATTTCATGGGATTTCGGATTGCCGATTACTCAACAGACTTAATATATCTTATCTGCGGGCCCTAAATATTAATTAAATAGTCGAAATACAAGCATAAGCATTTTGAAGGACTTTTCAGTTTACATAGAAGCCAATCATATTCAATCACCACATGAGCAAATTGATTGCATGATCCAACCCAGCGGCACTGAACTCCAAAAAGGTATTCTTATGGTAGTGAAAGAAGGGATATGCCTCTTCGAAGTAGAACGGCTGACAGCTTCTTACAACCTTCTTGAAGAATAGGTTCCTTGGTACCTTTCTCCTTCCAGAGTCTGCGAATTGGAGACTGGCGTCGACCAGAACTCCAAAAAACTGACTTTGAAACCAGCAGATGAAGATTGGAGTGAAAAGGCATCCCAATACTACGAGATATCCAATCAGTCCAATCTCGTCAATCACAGGCTGGAACTTGACAAAGAAGAAGAGCATTATTGCCAGACACGCCAACATTCCAACTTGATGCAACGATACAAATACACTCGCAACACAATCATTCATTAGATTATTCAAGAGCCTTTGGGTTGTGTAGATTGTTGACAGCTCAGTATCCTCAATCCTTCCAAGGTAGCTTGTTTCAAGATGACATCGTTTGTGTTGTCTTGTTGACGATCTCTTCGACGTTCAGGTCGTTTAGCAAGGGCGTCGTCATATACACATATGGCATTGCAAGCAACGCATATGTAATTACCGTATTTGCACATCCTTGAGTCATTTCTCCTAACAAGAAGACAATTGGAATGAGCTTTGGATGGAACCCGAAGTCAAATTCTAGCCATTCCTTCATGATTGCGTGGGTTGGCTCAATGGGATGCATGAGAGCCACCAGGATACAGATTGTAATGAACCAGGAGAAAGTGCACGAAGCCCAGATGAGAAAGTCGCACTTTGTCCGGTCAAGTCTATGTTTCCTGTCGGGTTGAATGCCACGTGCTTCAATCCAGTTACTCAGCTGTTGATTATATCGAAAGAGGACGTTGAACGCATACATGAAACGGTGTCGGCGAGTGTAGAGCACCCAGTTCACTCCCATTAAACTTATTATCACGAGAATTTCTCCCACCCCAATTACTGTAGTAGCAGACTCGAACATATCCATTTTTTCTTGGTTGGGGTTCGGAGGACTTCCAGGTTCTTCGTCGATATCAGACGGAAACGTGTGTAAATAGATTTGAATGCAATGGACGACGACGAGAAACGCGCCGCCGGAAAATCCAGAATCCCTGTAAAAAATACCGTCATTAATTCCTTAATACAACACTTGCTCAGGGTGCCCCCAGGTTATTTCTACTTACATTTGCAGTAGTAGTAAAGGATGTGCCTCCACCAGTTTGTCTGTCTTTTTATCGTATGTCATATACGCGGCCATTGCCAGCGAAAATGACTTGATTCTATACTGAATCATTTTGACGCTTTTCTGCGAAAGATACATACTGAATTTTGTAAATTCACGTATCTGAAGAAGCAAACTGACTGGAGTCACCGTCTTATTGGTTGTGTCACGGGAAAGCTTGGCTTTGTTACGTAGTTGAACTTCTTTGCTCAGTCCATTAATAACATGACATTACGCAACACTTAAAAACTGGGACAAATATTATGCAAAGTTATGAACATGGAAGGTTATATAAGCAATAGAAACCAAAAATATGATTTATGTAAGGAGTTATGAAACTGCAAACGTAGCTAGCGCGCATTTAATATGTTAAAGGAAATTCTTAGTGGCCAAAACGAACTCCGGAGGGCTGTAGTTCATATGAGTTTGAGTTTGAGTCTGATCCAGTACCCCCAACCAAGGTTATTACACTGGTCATTAACTTTCATTGTCGACACTGAACATTCGTATGACACTTTCTATCGCGTCTTCAATTTGTGCTAAATCACATTCATCATCACAGTTTTTCACTCTTTGCTCAATAATGTGTTTTTTCATGTTTATTTTAAATTTTTGCACTGTTTTACTATTCCTAATATTGTCCGGTATTTGATTCCACATTTTCGTGTAATGAAATTGACTTTCATCACTGCACATTTCTTTGTTTACTATTTTTACTTCTCCACTTCTAGTGTTTAATGGTTGGATGGCATTTTCATTGCATGTATTATAGAGAGGAGCTGGACATTTTTTTCTTAGGGCATTATAGCATAGGACAGCATTACGGAAGGTATACATTTCCTCAATATATAGCCAGTCCTCATATGCAGGTCTACTATTGCATTGAGTATTCGCACTGGATGTCTGTCCGTCTGTTTTACAGAAAGCATACTTTACAGTGTTTTTCGCATGTTTTATTAGTTGTATAATGTTAAAGTATGATATTTTTATCCTTCTTGCATTATTTAATTTATTTTCGGCTTGAGTTTATTGCAAGCATCAAACATTTGTAAGTAACAAAATCAAATGTTCTTCAACAATTTTACTATGTTAGTAGACAAAGTATTCATGGTCCCCCATACGCTTATAATGTCTTTGGCAGATCTGTTATCAGTTTGGCATGAACAAACGACTGAAAACCTAGAAATACTCCAAGTGCCTGTGGGATAAAGTTAAAATCATTAGACATGTCAGTTTGTGAGACTACTTATTCCAATTTAATTTTATGAGTATAACCTACACTAGCGATCCATTTCTCAGTTCGACACAATTCAAGCAATGATCCATCTGGAGAAAGGTCATCTGGAAACAACTTGTGAATTTTTTCAGTTGAAACAATG